>ML317019.1:0-89750 GCA_005239505.1 Nicotiana paniculata | reverse complement strand
CACCCCCGAAGATAAAACTGGGGCAGAATTTATAATAGGTTTGGCGACGTTTTCACCAAAAAGGTTCCAAAGTTGTAATTCTATTAAAATTCTTTTTAGCTAAAGCATGTTCAAGTCCTTCAGACCAATCGGTAAAGATGCTCGAATTGGAAGATATGGATCTAATACAATCAAATGGGAGAAATAAAATGAGAGATTCCTACCGGTGAAAATCAACACGGGCACCGTAAGGCGATGGTAAGCAGAGAAACTGAAAATGAGAGAGTCTTTTTAGTGAAAAATCACAAAGAGCACTATGAGGCAACAGTAAGAAGAGAAATGAGAGAGGTTAGCTGGTGAAAACCCACAAAGGGCGCCGCTGATCGAAAGAGAGGATAATTGGTCACTAACATGGACACAGTCCGAGGCAAGGTTTCTCGGTTTTGATGCATAAGTTGTGATGAATTTCTGAGAGTCGGACGGTTTACACGGATCAGGCATCTAGTCAAAGAGGCATGTCATGTTCATTGAAGTTCGCATGTACTCCAGATAAGTCCGTATTTCCTTTCCTCGAAAGGGATACCTCTTGTTTAATTCATTGTCCATTCCATTGTTTATTTTTCTTTTAATCCATTTCAGTCTTCCGAAACTAAGGCAAAGAAAGGATGGCAAGACTGATTTACAGGGTTCTCATTTGATATGAGCTAGTATGCAAAAAGGCACCCAGCCTCGTCATAGGGCAACAAGTCTACTTCGGTCGGCCATGGTGGCTGATGTTTTGAAATTGAAAACTCTCGAAAGAAGGAAATCAAATTGAAGTGCCTAACAGGGAGAAAATTAAGTTTAAAAGGTTGAGTCCCACGTGGCTAACCATCTTGGCAAGTCTTGAAAAGCCTAGGTACCCTAAATGCTCTCAAATTAAAGTTGGAAAAAATAAGCCAGAAATAAAAGGCCTTCAAAGGCAAAATAAAGTTGAAAAGGTTAAGTCCCTCATGATTAATCGTCCCGGTAAAGTCTTGGAAAAGTCAAGATCCCCAAGGTTAGAAATGAAACCAATCCCCATCGAGCAAACAAGTAGTTGAGATCTTCATCAAAAGGACGGGCCAAAATCAAGTGACCAAGATGATCAAGGCCACAAAATCAACCACCATTTCAAACTGACAAATTGTTCTTTGTTTGACGAAACGGGAAATGGTGCAACCTGAAATCAACCTTGCAAAAAGCAGGGGCAACCAAAAAGACATTGCGCATGGGCTAGAAAACTCTTTGCAAAAACAACTTCAAAAGGGAAGTCTCCTTCAAATTCTTTCCCGCATTCTCCGAAATAAATAAAAAGAAAAAGAAAAAGAAGAAATGATGTTGAAAATGATTCAAAACCATGGTAGAATAGGATCTCAAATCCCTAGTTGCACCTTTTCAATGTAGGATCTCCATTCCCTAGTTGATGCCAACATAGGTTCTCCACTCCCTAGTTGATGCCAGCATAACCTGATGCCAACAATAGAGTCTTCACTCCCTAGTTGATGCCAACATAGGGTCTCCACTCCTTGGTTGATGCCAGCATAACCTGATGCCAACATAGGGTCTCCACTCCCTAGTTGATGCCAACATAGGGTCTCCACTCCCTAGTTGATGCCAGCATAACCTGATGCCAACATAGGGTCTCCACTCCCTAGTTGATGCCAACATAGCGTTTCCACCCCCTAGTTGATGCCAGCATACTGGTGATTTTTCCAGCATAGGGTCCCACTCCCTAGTTGATGCCAGCATAACCTGATGACTTTTCCAACATAGGGTCCCACTCCCTAGTTGATGCCAGCATAACTTGATGACTTTTCCAACGTAAGGTCCCACTCCCTAAGTTGATGCGAGCATAACCTGATGACTTTTCCAACATAGGGTCCCACTCTCTAGTTGATGCCAGCATAACCTGATGACTTTCCAACGTAGGGTCCCACTCCTTAGTTGATGCTATCGTATTGGTGACTTTCCAACATAGGGTATACATTCCCTAGTTGATGCCAACATAGGGTCCCATTCCCTAGTTGATACCAGCATAACCTGGTGGTTTTCCCAACATAGGATCTCCAATCCCTAGTTGATTTTACTTTTAGACATAGGATCTTCACTCCCTAGTCTACATTTACTCTGGGTACACCACTCCGGTCTTATAGTTTCTTCGGTTGCATTGGGTCAGAGTGTTGCAAAGTAATATTGAAGAAGTAGTTGTCAGAGATCGTGGTGTGCGGTGGTTCAGGACTGAATAGGTACTTCTAATGCGGGCGGTTCAGGAAAGATGATCTTCGGGAAGGGTTGAAGTTGTGGTGATCTGTTGGTTTAAGTGCTACAAAGATAGTTATTGTCCTAGGGCAACGGCTGGGCAGCAAGGGATGAGGAAGGACACGTGGGAAGTGTCAGGTGATGGTTAAATTTCCAAAAAGGCTAGGTATAAGAAAAGGAAGTCAGGTAGTTTCTTGCAGGAGTGAGTTTAACGAAAGTGGGAGAGTGGCAGCGTAGCATATGAGTTCTGTGGTAAGATAGATACACCTCTTGAGGGGAAGTTTGGAGTGATTTGGGAATTTTAGTGGACGATGATGGGGTCCACAGACTTAAATTGAAATATTAGCTATTTCGGCGGAAGGTTGGATACAACAGAGAGGAGTTTTTCGGGATAAAAAGGATGCAATATAGCGGTGAATTGGAAGATATTGTCGCGCATTTAGTAGATGTCCATGAGGAGCGGACGGACTGGTAAAGTTGATAAATGAGGACGGGCGTAGGATGGGTATTGATGTCGTAGAGACAGTGCAGTACAACGTTGTTGGAAGGTGTTAGTTGGTAATTTCCGCAAGAGGGTTATATCCTGTGAGCAGGTTAGCAGTCGTGTGGTTGGCAAGTTTCTGCGAGGAATTCCAGTGGTTGTTCTGTAGGAGACCGAATATGTGAATGATGCTAGAGAATTAGAGTATTCGTGGAATGCTGACAGGAGAATTTAGAAGAAGTTGACGGGTTGGTTGAGCAAAATTGTTTCATCAATGAAGAAAGAATTTCGGTGTTGTCTAAGGATTTCAAGCCCACAGTATGGTTAAGAATCGAGCTTGTGCAGCAGAACTATGGGAAAGAGAAAATAGTGTTCTACGTTATCTTCGGCGTGTAGAGTAGCATTGAGTTCATAAAAAGGAGAAAATGACTTCGGGTTCATGGAAGGGTTATTGGAATGGGTATACCGGTCAAAGATGTGAATATGCGTGCAAGGAGGGCATGAAACGGTTCATAGGTCTGGAAACGAAATGGTCTCGTGGAATGGAGTCACTCAAGGTGAGTGAGAATTGAGTTGCTATGTGTTGATTGGAGTTATCATTATTCCTGCGGTGAGTGCGAATTAAATTGAGGTACGAGATGGTTCGTGTTATATGAGCTTATGGAAAGTTTAATTGAATCTCATTGCGGTCGTGGCGGTGTTAGAGTGTGGTCATTGGGAGTTATTGTTCATCTTGATCTATGGCTTGATCCAAGTGGGGGAGTCTGTTGTTGATAAGTCAATTACGCGGCTGAGCATCGTATCAGTTTCAGTTTGAGGTATACGGGTGAATCAGTTATGTCCTATAGAGGTGGAGTTTGAGAATTTGCATGTTTTGTGATTATGAGAATTCACTCGTGTGTTGTTATGGTTCTCTTGAATTGAGTTAAGTAAAAGGTCTTTATATGATGAAGTGTTTACCCTATTTGCGGTTCAGGAGTTATGACAAGATTCATGTGCGAATGCATATTGGCATGTTAAGTGTAGTGAACGGTATGAAATTTGGAAGCAAGGATCAAGGTTGCGGTTCGGTGTTGACAAGGATGTCATGAGCTCGGATGAGCAAGAAAAAGGGATTTGAATGTTTAGAGTAAGCTGGTGTTGTCTTCAGTGTCACCTGAAATCAGTGTTTGGTGAAAGAGGCTTTGCATCCTAGTTATGGGTTCTTGATTTGTTTTACAGCGTTAGTGTGGCCAGTGGTGGATGTGAAGACTTGCTACCTTGTGTGGAAGGTCGTGGGAGCATGACCACGGGATGATCGTATGAGTGTGACATGTAGTCACTTAATTGATTGATGATTCAGACCAAGTATAAAGAAGTATAATATTATTTATTTGAGAGTTTATGCCTGGAGTGTGCTCGGTTCATTTGGTTGTGGATGTAGGGGTTTTTCTCCGGCTATGATGGATGTTCTTGCGTTTTATGAGGAGAAGAAAAAAGTGGGTTATTATGGACCCAGGTAAGGCTATTAACCTAGCTCGGTGCGAGCGGAATTGGCTTGAAGGTTGTGACTGGATTTAAATGTGATTATGGGCTCCATGTGAGTCAGAGGTGTTCGTTTTTGTATGACGCTTCTCTCGGAGGGATATTAGAACATCAGATGTTGTTCCATCATCGTTCATTTCAGGTAATATTATGATTGTGCCGTGTGAGTTGTGCAACGGCTTGACAATTTCTTATGTGTTGAGGTTCCACATAGTGATGATGTTATGTGAGTAGGACAACTCTTGAGATTCAGATAATATATATATATATATATATATATATATANGGAGACTGATAGAGCCATACGCTACAAAACTCAAGCACAACTGAGGTGCGATATATATATATATATATATATATATATCGCACCTCAGTTGTGCTTGAGTTTTGTAGCGTATGGCTCTATCAGTCTCCCTAGGATGGTATCATGCACTTAGTGTGCTTGTGACCGATATTCAGTATTTCGTGGTGATGAGTAATTTAGCTCAGGTGTATCTCCTTGCGTGAATTTCATGTTATTTGGATCGAGTGGCACGCCGCCACGGGCATGTTATTTGGATCGGGTTGCGCGCCGCAACAGTGTGATGTTGAGTAAGGTTCCCTGTATCTATTTTCTGTGTTTTGCTTTCTATTTTCTGAGGAGAGTTCATAATAAGTTGCGTGAGTTGAGTAGTCTTTTTGAGTCATTTCTTTATGTATCATGTTCGAGTTACGGCCTATTGGCGCGTTTTGGTATCATGTGAGACTGTTGGTCATGTTTGGGGTGATTTGTTGTCTGAGTAGTTCATACTGGGTGAGACGAGATTATTGGACCAGGGATCAGTGCGATAAGATTTTGTGAAGTATATTAAAGGACAAAGACCATAAGTTGGTTCGTAATGAGGTGATGATTCTAGTCGAGAGGAGAGATTCAATGATTGGTTAACTCTGCAGTTGGTTGTAAATTTATACACACCTCCTCCGTTGTGGTGGTATCGTAAGAGTTATAGCAAGACCTATATATATATGTCATGAGATGCATTGGGAGCATCAGATTCGTGAAATTTTGGCTATTAAGGTTCATGGAATGTCATTGTGGTTAGATGATGAATTATGCGGTGCATGGTGCTAATTCAGCAAAGGTACGCAGTCATGTTCTGGTACATCGTGTGGTAGTTGATACAGTGTTCATATATTGGAAACATGCCTGGCAGAGGATTTCGGATGATGAAGACCTGGTTGTAAGGTCCATTGCCGAAATGAAAGAGGATATCTTCGGATTTGACCGAGTATGTACTCAACTGGGTTGTGGTAGCACGGTCAGGTGCACGAGGTGTTAAACAGTGATTTCGGATAACTCTAGAGCAGTTCTTATCACGTTCGAGGACGAACGTATGTTTAAGTGGGAGAGAATGTAACGACCCGACCGGTCGTTTTGAAATCTAGCGCGTCGTTCAGCGGTTTGAGGCCATGAGCAACTTCATTTCAGGTGATATGCCTTGTCGGTGTGGTCAGAATTGAATTTCGGGAAGTTTAGAGTCAATTTGGAAAGAAAATTCTCATTTCAGAAGCCTTAAGTTGGAAGAATCGACTAAGATTCGATTTTTGAGTAAACGACCTCAGGATCAGGATTTGAAGGTTCCAGCAGGTTCGTATGATGATTTCGGACTTGGGCGTATGTTCGGATCGGGTTTTGGATGACCCGGGAGCGTTTCGACGTGTATTGTGGAAGTTAGCATTTTAAAAGAAACTTCATAAGTCTGGGTTGAAGTGCATTTCAGTGATGTTGATGTCCATTTGGGATTTCGAGTCTGGGAATAGCTCTGTATGGTGATTTTGGAGTTGGGAGCGCGATCGGAAGTGAATTTGTAGGTCCGTAGGTTATTTTGAAGTCATTTGGCTAAAGATAGAAATTTGAAGGTTTTTAAGAAATCCGACCGGAAGTGGAAATTTTGATATCGGGGTCGGAATGCAATTCCGAAAGTTGGAGCAGGTCCGTAATGTTGAATGTGACTCGTGTGCAAAATTTTGGGGTCAATCGGACGTGATTTGATAGGTTTCGGCATCGAATATAGAAGTTGGAAATTCTAAAGTTCATTAAGCACGAATTTGAGTGCGATTCATGGTTTTGGCATTGTTTGATGTGATTTGGGGCCTCGAGCAGGTCCGCATTATGTTTTGGATCAGGTTGGTGTGATTGGACGGGGTCCCGGGGGCCTCGGGTGGAGTCCGGGTGATTAACGGATCAAATTTGAAGTTGAGGAGGATCTGAAGCTGTTGATGTCTGGTGTGACCGCACCTGCGAGGCTTTGGCCGCAGGTGCCGATGCGGGAGTGGCTGGCTTGGCTGGGGGCGCAGGTGCGAGGCTATTTCCGCACCTGCGGAGGCGCAGATGCGGAGAAGGAAGCGCAAGTGCGGAGCCCGGCTGGGAAGGAGGAAGCCGCAGGTGCGGATATTTGGGCGCACCTGCGTGCGCGTAGGTGTGGGCGAGGTAACCGCAGGTGCGGAAGGATTGTAGGTAGTGTGAATTTTTATAACCGAGGTCTTGGCCATTTCTCTTCATTTTTCTCTTGGTTGGGCAATTTTTGGAGAGCTTCAAGTGGGGATTTTCGTCATCTATGTCAAGGTAAGTTGTGTCTACTCATTCCAAGTTAAATACAAGGTTTATACATGGATTGAACATGAAAAATTGTGGAAAGGTTGGAAATTTTGAAGAAAAACCTAGAATTTTGCATTTCTTGGATTTTGACCACGAATTTGAGCATGAAATTAGAGTAATTTTATATTTGAGTTAGTAAGGCTATGGGTAGAGTTTATCTTCGAGAAATTTCAGAATTCGGGCGCGTGGGTTCGAGGGTAATTTGGTCAACTTTCCGATCGGAGTTGTGAATTTATATAAATTAAATTGTTATAAGTATTATAGTATATTTTCATTGGTTTGCCCGTTATTTGGATAGTTTTGGGGAGTTGTGCATAAATTTGAGTCGCCGGAGGGGCTTGGAGGCTGGTTATGAATCTTCGCAACGAGGTAAGTCTAATTTCTAACCTTGAAGTGGGAATTGTCCCCATAGGTGAAATAACTAAATATGTGATACTATTTGTGGGGGCTACGTACGCACGCGGTAACGAGAGTCCGTGCGTAGCTACTATCATGCTTATGTCCGGGTAGTCTAGGACCCGAAAGCATGTTTTATTTGCCGTACTTGTAACATTATTGATGAAATAAAGTTTTTAAACCTTATCGAACTTGGTAAATGAATTTCTGGAAAAGATTTAAATACTATTTTCATGACCATTAAAAGAGAAATTGTCATTTACTTGAGTACTTGTTTTCCCGATGTAGTCGGGGTGGACTGTTTGAATGTGCATGACTGCGTGTGACCGCTTTGCAATTTATATTCCGCGAGCGGGGTGATTTATTCCACTACTCTCATGGGAGCGGGTCGTACGCCACGACAGGTTAATAGATGCATCTATGGTTCGCGTCGTTCGACCCTTCGGCAGTGCACAATTTATATTTATGTTGGTTCGGGCCGTTCGAACCTCGACATTGCTTGCGCGTGATATTTACTGCGTACTTGCTGTGATTTTTACGTGATTACTGGCCTAGAAATTTTAAATTGTCAACTGAAATGACGAGGATTTAAGAATATTAAATGTGAAAGAAGTTGCTATTTCCTGTTGCTACTTGTTAAGTTGCCTATGATATCCATGCTTAGTGTCACCCTTGATTTCATTAGATTGACCTCTAGCTAGTGTCAAATTCGACCTCTCATCACTACCTCCTCGAGGTTAGGCGGGATACTTACTGAGTACGCGTTGATTTCGTACTCATGCTACACTTGTTGTGCATTTTTATTGCACAGGTACATTCATAGATAGTGGCCCTGCTTGACGCAGCGATGTGACTGACTTGGAGACTTAGACGAGCTGCACCATCCAGAGACGACCCGCAGCCGGCAGAGTCTTCCTTAGATGTATTGTATTTATTTTAAATTCCTTGTCCAGTTTGTATTCCGGACAAGTATTGTAGTACATGTATAATTCTTAGATATTTTCTCATTCATTTGTGACATCGGGTTCTGGGAAAATTATAGGATATATATTCACTATTTAAATTTGCCAAAGATATTGTTGATTTCTCAGTGGAAGTTCGCTAATTATTATTTAAGAAAAAAAAAGAGTGACTTCAAGAATTTTAAAAATAAAGATTTTATTAACTATTTAAATGATTGGCTTGCCCGACAGTGGTGTCCGGCGCCATCACGACCTTAATGAATTTTGGGTCGTGACAGGGCCCCACACCCTAGTTGATGCCCGCATAACGTGATGACTTTCCAAGATAGGGCCCCACTCCCTAGTTGATGCCAGCATAACCTGATGACTTTTCCAACATAGGGTCCCACTCCCTAGTTGATGCCAACATAATCTGATGACTTTTCCAACATAGGGTCCCACTCCCTAGTTGATGTCAGCATAACTTGATGACTTTTCCAACGTAAGGTCCCACTCCCTAAGTTGATGCGAGCATAACCTGATGACTTTTCCAACATAGGGTCCCACTCTCTAATTGATGCCAGCATAACCTGATGACTTTCCAACGTAGGGTCCCACTCCTTAGTTGATGCCAGCACAACCTGATGACTTTCCAACATATGGTCTTCATTCCCTAGTTGATGCCAACATAAGGTCCCATTCCCTAGTTGATACCAGCATAACCTGGTGGTTTTCCCAAATAGGGTCTCCAATCCCTATTTGATTTTACTTTTAGATATAGGGTCTCCACTCTCTAGTCTACATTTTCTCCGGATACACCACTCCCGCTCTTTTATCGCTTTTAATAATGAAGTAGTATAGAATTTTGTTACAATAACTCATGAAATCTTCCTAGTGAAAAACTGGGGCAGAAAATTTTGTTCGTTTGTTTTTTATTTTGAGAAGATTATACCTTAAGACACTGGGTTCGAGACGACCAAAAGAAGAAGTTTCAATCCAGAATAAAAGAAAATGAGAAAAGAGAAAGATGAACCCAAAGTACAGACGTGGAGATGATGTGGACTGCTCAGGACAAGATTGGAGTCATCAGTCCTGTATGTCCCATCTTGATCCGAAAGACGAAAAGATTGAACCAGCACCTGCGTCTAACAAGCATCAAGATCCAGATCTCAGCATAAAGAACTAGCCAAGACTTAAGACCAAGCTTCGAAAAATTTACAGATAGGAATCTTGTAATTCGTAGCTGATAGGCTTAGTTAGTATTTTTCGTTTTGTTACTTTGGTGTAATAAGGAGTTCAGTAACAGTAACAGCAACAACAACAACAACAACAGTGAAATCACAGCTTTCCGGTAGTCCCAGCTACCAAAACTTCCAGAACTACACTGACATGATTCCTTTATAGCCAAGGATATATAGACAACCTTTGAAGCAAGGTTCGATCAAGTTTTTCCAAAGTGCTTCCCGTGGAGTATCCAAACGGGTAAAAGTTATTCATAACTGCTCACTTTGTCTTGCCCCGAACTCTTCGTGTTTCCGAGCAAAGAAGGGCAGCTGTGAGCATGTAATTTTTACCTTGCCCAAATACTCCTACAAAATTAATGAATGAATTAGTCCTATTTATTATAAGATTTTTTAAGGATTTTTTGGTATTTATTTGTAGTTTTTCATTTTTTAAGTTATAAAAATATTTAAACCTTCCTCATCTTGCATTATTAGGCTTTTAATTTAATTTAATGCTTAATTACATAATTAATTTTTTCATTAAAAGAAAATCTCAAAAATTATTTGTTCTTGACATTGTTTTTAGTTTTAGTATTAAATTAAGTAAGTTTTCATTTTAAATTTAAGATTGACTAATCGTGTAAATAATATAAATAGATAATTAGTGTAATTTTATAATTTAAGATAATTTAGTATTCAATTCAGGGTTTAATCAAAATTAGTTAGATTTAAAAGAGACTAATTAGCTTTAAAAAAATCGGATTTGGCTAAGTCTTTAACACCAAGCCCAATCCCAAAATTAGCCCAAAAAATCCAAGCCCAAACCCTTAAAAATCTGATCCATTCCCATCTCCCCCACTCGATCTTGACCATTGATCTCTAGTAGATCCAACGGTCCGGAACTCCCCCCCTTTTTAATATAAAAGTGTCTTAAAACCTCCACCTCCCTCATTTCCAAACTCCCCATTCTCTCACATCTCTCCCCAAACCCCAAACCCCAAACCTAGTCGCCCCCTCTCTCTCCTCCCACTTCCGCCGCCACCCCTCCCCATGGCGGTGGCGCCCGCCGGAATTCTCCATCGTCGGCGGCCAACCTCCAAAAAATCCCAAAATAACTTCAATCTATTCCTCTCCTCCTCCTCTAGCTCACCCCACCAGCTAAACCCATAAAAAACCAACACCCCTAGAACCAAGAGGTGGCCGAAAACTCTACACCACCCCAACCCCGCCGCTGGAAATCACCCAAGGCGGCGGTGGAGCTCCAAAACCCTTCAAACTCACACCATACACTCCTCTCATCTTCCTAAACCTCATTTTACCAACCAAATCCCCAAAACCCCAACCAAAATTCGTAGATCTTAGATCTAAAAAAGGTCAAAACCCTAGATCTACCCCCTTTTCATCTCCCTAGCCGCTAAAAAAAATCCTTATGCCAAGACCTCCCATCAAGGATCTTAGGTCCTAAACAGGAGTCTTGGCATCAGGGTCCTTATCAGGCCTCAATTTTCTAAAAATCTGGGCCTCATAGGCAGTTTGTAGATAAGACGCCGTATTAGATACAAACAAATATGTCACATTAGTATTGAACCTTTACACCTCGATATACGACATAGGATTAGAGATGTAAGCATGACTTTAGGTACTCATAATCAAATTAATGATTACAATTATGTATACGCATGCGTGACATAGTTGTGATACCAAAATAAACCAAAGTACATGTTCGAGTGATCATGGTCAAACACTCTTAGTAAATAAAACGCCTTAATCAAATACTCGTAGAAATGCTTTTAGGAGCAAATTTTAAACTACTATCATGATTGCGTACATGTTCGCGTGACGTGATACCGATATCAAATAAATCCAAGGTATGCGTTCGCGCGGCTTTGACTATTTTTCTTAAATAAACCAAACGCCGTGAATTGTGTATACGTATGCGTGACATGATTTTTGACACACCAAACTAAACGGATATACGTACGCGTAACTCGCATTAAGGTAATCCTTTAGACAAATCAAGTGATTAATAGCGGTAAAAGGTAAAAAATAAACATAGGTCCTAAAATGAGTAATTAGACAAAATAAGCCAAGTATGAATCATTAAGCGACCATGCTAGAACCACGGAATTCGAGAGTGCCTAACACCTTCTTTCGGGTTAACAAAATTCCTTACCTAGTTTTTCTGGTTTTGCAGACTTTAAACGAAGTCAAAATTTTCCTCGATTTGGAATTTAAAATAAACCGGTGACTTGGGACACCATAAATTATTCCAAGTGGCGACTCTGAAATTAAATAAATAATCTCATTTCGAATAATGTCATTTAAATTGGAAAAACTCCTTTATCCCCACCTTTTAGGAAAAAAGTAGGTGTGACAGGTGCCGGTCACAGATTGTTCAGAAAATAGATCGTGATAGATAGGATAATTTATTTATTAATTATGATGGAAAGAATACATCATGGACTTCTAAGTTCTAAGCACTTATCTTATTCGGCAATGGTACAATTGATTAAAAACACTTTGCTTAGAGTCCAATCAAATTGGTCCCCTGGTCTTTATGTTTCCAAAGAAAATGATCGAGATGGTAGAATCTATATGCCAAATTTTCCTCTGGGTGGATGGTAGAGAGGTAAGCAAAAGAGCACTATTGGCATGGGAGAAACTAAGTTGTCGTAAGGTTGCAGAGAGTCTTAACATTCCGGATATATCAATATGGAATAAGGCAAGATTGTGTAAGCTTCTATGGAACCTATGTTAGAAAAAAGAGATAAATTGTGGGTAGTTTGGATGCATACATATTTGGGATACGAAGGGGAAACAAGCATCTTGGTAGTCAAAAAGGTGCTGAAAGTTAAACTGTACCTATAACGTGCTGGAATAAATCAAAGTGAGCTAGGAAAGCGATATACCAGAAGATGAGAGGAGTCCATCAAAAAATTCCATGGAGAAAGTTGATTTGTGATAACTATGGTGCACCAAGATGGATTTTTATACTTAACCTGGCAGCTCATAGGAGGCTAAGCACAAGGGATATAGGTTGGCTAGCTGGGGTGTGACTGATACACTGATGTGTAATGTTGCTATTGAGACTATTAACCATTTATTTTTCAGCTGTGTGTAGTTCAGTGGAATATAGAACAGATTATTACAATGGCAATGTTTGACAAGTAAGGCTATGAGCCGGCATCATGAAATGGAAGTTAATGAGAGGAGTAAGAGCGCTAGAGCAGAGGTATTCAAAATGGTTATAGCTGGATGATACATATCATATATGGCAATAGCGAAACATGAGAATAATTCTGAATAAGCAAAGGTTAGAGGAGCAAATTACAAGACAAATAGTTCCATAGATATTCCGCAGAGGTTCTATGTGCGCTCGAACGACTAAAAAATTGGAAAGCTTAAATTTTTACCTTCAGTTAACCTAGTAAATTAGTGTTTTTTTTTGTTTTGTTTGAGTTGTACAAAGATAAATTGGTAATTAATAAAAAAAAGTTATTTACTAAAAAAGATACTCCCTTCATTTTTAATTTTTGTAAATCCATTTGATTGGACACGAAATTTAAGAAAAAAAAGAAGACTTTTGAATGGTATAAAATGAGGCACATATATTTTGTGTGACTCTATACTTTCATGCAATGATTTATAGCCACACAAAATAGATATACTTTATTTTATACTACAAATTCAAAATTTTTTTTTTTTTCTTAAATTTCATGACAAGACAAATGGGATCACATAGTTTGAAATGGAGGGAGTAAATAAATAATTTTTTTAACCTTTGGTCCGAGTATAGCAGATGACGTGTCAAACGGAAAAAAGGATAAAGAAGCGACCAAAATCTGATTCTGTACTCTCAAGTCTAACCTGTTCTACCTTCCAAATTAACTGAACTTCCCATTCACATTCACATTTATTGCATAAACTATATTTTGAGAATAAAAAGATAAAAAGGCTTGTACTGATCGAAAAGCTAGGGTTTTTTTTGCTTTGGCTTCGTGATAAGGCAAAGAGAGTTGAGGGGAAAATGGAAGGAGTGAGCAATGGAGGGATGTTGTACCATGAGGTACAAGAATCCAAGCTATGCGCAGTGCATTGTGTGAACACCGTTTTACAAGGGCCGTTCTTCTCAGAGTTCGATTTGGCGGCGGTGGCTTCCGATCTGGACCGTGCGGAACGGCAGATGATGGTACAAGGCGGCGGCGACTTTGTTCCCGAACAGTCTCATAATGTTTCCCTTGACGGCGATTTCAGCATCCAGGTTCACACACACACACACACACGTGTATTTTATGTTTATGCGCGTTATACTATTTGGAGTCTTGTGATTTTGCGGTGATTTATGAATGGAAGTTAAATTTATGTGTAATTAATGTTTTTACCTTTTTAATTGAGCATATATGGAAGTAAAGACAGGATTTTTAGGAAAATTGACGTGTAAATGGCTTATTTTGAATACTGCATTGTATCTTTTGTATTATATTTGACATCGGATGACTATTGGTGTGACTCAGGAGTCAATTTTAGTCAGCCTTTGTATAATGCTAATTCAAATTTAAGAATGATAAGGAAATGATAGGTTTTCGGTAGGCTAGAGCTTTTTATTGTATGATGTTTATCTTGATTATTTTGGTATTGATGTGAAACCAGTAGTGTTGAACAGTTTAAACCCTTTTGAAATCCTGTGTTGAAATTCATAATCCTATTGTGCTAAGGTTTGAACTGTTCCAGCAATTTCAACTCGCTTTTTAATTGAAACCCTTTTATTAGATCCATAAAATCAAAATTAACACTTTTTGGTATACATAGTCCTGTAATGTGTCATGCGTGTGCTAAATGTATTTGATTCAGGCTTGGTTGATTGTATATAATACACAAGCATGTAATTAGGTGAACTTGATTTGCCAGAAACTTAATCGAGCTTGAATAGGAAAAGAGCCAGGTCAATCTTCTGCGTAGCTCCACATCTGACCTAGTTCACTTGCTAAATTGTTGAATTGAAATTTCTTTTAAGTCCTAATGGATGACACTTCACTCATGGAGTTGCTGATTCACAATCAAATCTTACTTGTATAGCTTAGAGTGGTAAACTGATAGCAATATCTGCAGTTTGTACTTGATTAATGAGAACCAGAGACTGTTTTTCTGTATTTTATACTAACGATATGGTACTTGGATCTGAACATCATTTGAGAACTCACTTTTGTATCTTTTAAACCTATTCCTCTGTTTTTCGTCTCCAAAACCTGCAATATAATCAAGGGTGCAGGACGTAGTTTCCCTTGCATTCCTTTCTACCAGTATTGCTACCATTTGAATATAATGTGCAAATTCTTCTTCATGCATATAAACATGTTTTGTCAATGTGCCCTACCACATTTTGGAAAATTTCAATCTTTTTATAAGAATGGTGCTTGGGCGAGCTTGCGCACACCTTGACTATTACACGGGGTACCTGTCATCTTCCACCAACATAAGTATCGGGTAATTCCGTCTGCCAAGGCTTAGGCTGATTGGAAGAAACAACATAACCTTTTTGTCTATGGATTTGAACCTTGGTCTCCAAGGTTTTCACCTGTCCTTGACCACTGGCCTACATCCTTGGGTGCGAAAAATATTAATTTGTTAATGTAAATAGTAATGATATTTAAATTTTGAAGTTTTGAGTTCCCAATGAGTTTGGCTACATTTTGAAGATTTAAATGATCATTTATGATGAGATACTTCCATTTTGAATTTGCTGATGTGGACTCTTCGTTGCTATCGTGGTATTTTATCTATCTAATCTTGGGAGACGCATGTGAGATCAATTTACTATGTTGTTTTTTAAAATATGGAAACATAGCTTAAGCAGTCAAGTAAACTTCCATGAAGGCAGAGATTGTGGAACTTCCTGTAATTGTATTTAGGGTTGATGTGTATTACGCATTCGTTTTTGGTAAAGTTGGATTCCAGCCATAGTCTCGAATGTTGGATTTGATAAATTGCGTAAACAAATTTTCTACTTTCCATTTCAAAATGTAAAGTTCTTGCAACGATGGTTATTCGTTTAAGCCTTCCTCTAGTACCAATAGATCTTAAACAAGGTGGAAATTCTTGTGTGCTACCAGATCTTCAACAAGGTGGAAATTCGCGTATTGTGTGTTTGCATGTTCCTACAGGATAATTTTACTAATAATGGAAAAGCACTCCATAAAAGAGGACAGAGATATACCAAAGAAATAGAGAATCTACATGAAGATATGATTCTACGAAAGACACCTAATTTTCTATACAAATAAGAATCTCATGGGTGCGGCAAAAAAAAACTGAAAACATGCTGTTATTCCTTTAGTGCACAAAATCAAAGTTCCTTCCCTTCAAAAGTTAACTATTTATTTCCCCCCATGTTGTCTGTCACATAAGTGCTAATAGAATGACAACCCACACAAGGTGTCTTCAATTCCTTCCTTTAAACGGCCTACTAAATAGTGCATTCTTCATAGTATTTGGCATGTTCATTGTACGCCAAACCATCTTAAAAGCTCCGACTACAAACTTGATGCTACTTGGATGCAGTAAGAGATCATCCACGGTTCTCTCAAATATTTGCACATTAAACACTAACTAACATATGTGATCCTCCTCTTCCCAGGTTTTTGACTGAACCGCACCCCTAACCGCTAACCAAGCATATAAAGTACATCTTTCTTGGCGCCCTAGAATCCAAATTGATAGATGAGGAAACCCGACTTCTCTCTAACTGGCAATTAGCAACTTACCATAGTACCTCCTTAATGTGAATCGTGCACAACGCCCTAACTCTATTTACAAGAATCATAACCGTATTCATTTTTAGTGATAGTGGTGTCCGGGCGAGCTTGTGTTCACCTCGATAGTTCTACCGGGTACCTGCTACCTCCCACCAGGAAAGCGATCCTCAACATATTGTCTCTGCACGACCTCCCCCACCCACCCACTCCCCAAGCCAACAGTGGCCCCTCATTGCATAAACAAATATCTTATCAATTTTAAATATTGCGTAAGTACTGATAATGTAGGAATTCGTCCATCTTTATGCAATATCTTATTTAACCCTGCCGAAAACAAAAGCTTGGTATTAATTGGAGAAGGATAGAGGATCGGGCCCATTATCCACCGAATTTCAAATGGAGCGCCAATCGCCCTTGGATATTCCTCAGTTATCAGAAAAAAACATATTCATCAATTAACTTCCATGACGGTAGAAATTGTATCACTTTCTGTCATAGTAATTGAGTTGACTTATGGTGCAAGTTTATTCACTTTAGGCAGAGCTGACTTCAGCAAGAGTGCAATTTCAGATTTGATAAAATATGTAGACATATAAACTAAGGAAATATCTCATCAGTTTTGATCGGTCATATAACTATTGATTACGAAGGAACACAGGATCCAGCCCTTGATGGTAATGAAATCTTGTATTTAAAGGACGCAAAATCCAAGTTTAATATGATATATCCTGTCTATGAATGGAATGGATATCTATATTCCAGCACAATAAGAATCTTATCAGATTATTTTGTCAACTATTTCTATAACATTTAGTGTTTATGCAATTGGGATGGGATTTGAATCTCTATTGAAGAGAAGGCTCCATATGTTAAGTGTGCAAGATTTTTCCTCTGGCTACATATACATATACATATACCAAATGCAATCTGGTTTTATATTCTCTTCGGGTAGCAAAGTCTAATTTCCTTATGGGACTTCTGTAAATTTGTACCAAGCATAATGAATTCTACGTCTGTGGAAACTAAAGAAGAGATTTCTAATTAGGAGACTAGAATCAAGCTCAACGTTAAAGAAGTAAATTAGTTTCTTTCTTGACATGATTGAGTTTAAAAAGGAGAAATACTATCAAAAATATTTAGTTTGAGTGCTGATGGGTGTAACTTGTAAATATGAGATGGTCTTGTATTCATTCTTATATCTGATGATTGAACACCAGCGTACGCAAAAGTATGACATGTCATATTTTGAACACAAAAGAACTTTTTTATAAAAAGAAAGAGAAAAGAGGCCCTCAGGGCTGGCTTAGAGGTCAAAGATGTGGAGTAACAATCTAGTGAAATCTGAATAGAGATGAAACTAGGTGAGCTTGTGTCATCTGTCTAGGTCTTGGTGGGCAGACTTACCTGTGCTTGTGAGAGGTGGCGGGTATTTAATGGACAAGCCGAGATGCAAAGCTGGTTTGACACCACTGTATCAAAAATGGAAAATAGAGAAAAAGAAAGAGAAAAAAAATGATCGGATTTGAGCAACAATGAGGAGGGAACATAATATGGATAAAATCACCATGTATTTCTCTGGCATTTTGTTCTCAGAACTGTTGGTGAGCTTTTGCTCTGATTCTCGTTGTTTGAAAATGTTATTTGGCAAATGACCCTGGTTTCTTCTTTAGTTATAGTTTTCTCATTATCCTGATTTTGAAAGTTCTTTGAGACTTTATTTACAATTTAGGGCATATTAGTTGTGATAGAGCTTTGAATAATAGTATACTGATGCTTGTGTAGTGATAGATACTAGGTACTCGATGGAACAGTTGAGGTGCCGGCACACGGGCTTAAACACCTCCGTTATTAACAAAAGCAAAAATAAAAAAGATTAGAAGTAGCATTTGTGACTGCAGTAAATGTTGTCTGATGTTAGTCTCCTAATCAATCATCACATCTTCTCTTTCCAATATGAAGAGTAGTCATGTGCCCTAAGGACACATGATATAAAGCCCTTTTCAAATATTTAAATATCTGGTAGAGTCCCAATTTCTATCAATTGAAAACATTAAGCCTGGCAAGCCTACATTTTCAACAGATATAGAAGGAAAGATAATGATACACTTACCTTCTTCCAAAATAAAGAAGGAATTATTATAGTTGTCAATATCCCTAGTGGTCTACTTTACAATGGTAAGAGCATGTTTATGGGATGAAATTTTTGTAAATAAGGTGTTGAGAGGCAAGAGTGCTGCTCATCGCCATCTTATTTCTTGAAGATCACAAATTAGTTGTCCCTATCAAAAGCATGTAAATCAACAGGTGATAATAAAGAGATAGATATGTAGCCAATACTAGATCTACATGTCTGTATGCTGGTTTGGAATTTAAAAGTTCTTGTTACCCTTTTAGTAATTCTCCTTTCTTCAATGCAACCTACCAACATGCATCTTATTTATTCTCATGTTGTTTATCCTCTCTGGTAAATGATTACCTCTTCATTGGATATGCAGGTGGTATTGATTTTGAGGTCACCACTAAATATACTAGCTAGACAATAGAAGTACGGTGGAAATGCAAACCTAGTTTGCCCCGTTAGCAAGTGAAGTTTCTATCTTTAGCTGGGTTTACTGCTCATTTATCTAGCCCAAATATTTGTTTGAACTGTTTGAGTTTGAGTGAAACAAATTGGCGGATGACATAACTAGGAAATCATACAACTTGCTTGTTCCTGTGACATCTATTTCTCTATTGCTTTTCTTATTACCATTCTGCTTTATCTGCAGAGCTAAATTTTGACTTGAAATTGGGTGGCAGGTTTTGCAAAAGGCATTGGAGGTGTGGGATCTGCAAATCATTCCACTGGATAGTCCAGTTGCTGAGCCGGCTCAGATTGATCCAGAACTGGAAAGTGCATTTATCTGTCACTTGCAGGACCATTGGTTCTGTATCAGGAAAGTAAATGGGGAGTGGTACAACTTTGACAGTCTTAAGGCTGCGCCTGAGCACCTTTCCAAATTTTACCTTTCAGCTTATCTAGACTCTTTGAAAGGGTTTGGCTGGAGCATTTTTCTGGTGAGGGGAAAATTTCCCAAGGAATGTCCGATCAGTTCTTCTGAAGCTTCTAATGGATATGGACAGTGGCTGTTACCAGAAGATGCAGAGAGGATTACCAAGTGCTGCAATGCAACACAGAGAACTGGTGGTACAAGTGGTCAAACTTCGTGGCCTTCTGATCCACACCGCCAGTATGAGGAAGAAGGAATGCTTTTAGATCAAGAGGATGAGGATCTGAAAGCTGCTATTGCTGCCAGCTTGATGGATTCTTCCCTGGCGGTCAGCAACAAACCTGACACCTCAGAAAACGAGAATAAGGACAAAAGTGCAGCTAATGCATGACAAGGAAACATTTTACAGTGTTTTAAGCCGAAAAAAACTTATGAACAGTTTTTATTCAAAATTGCATCCAATGCTGGATACTAGTTCATAATCTGCAGCCTAAACAGTGATGTTTTTACTTATTTAAAAAGAAAAATACACAGTGATGTTGTTTGTTGGCTGAGACCATGATGGAACTATACAATTTGAAAAGAAAAATGAAAACCTCAATCTTCCTGGAAATTATTCTTTGTAGTCGTTAATTTGGTATAGTTTTTCCTCTATTTTGTTTTTCCATGTTTTCTTATTTGCAGCTTGTACATTTTCTGGGTGTATATGCTGCTTTATACCTGATGAGCTGATAATTAAATTATGAGTTCTTTGCTGGTTTAGGGTATGTCACTCGTTACTCGTTAGCAGTAGAATGCTCTTCTACTCTTATTTCTCTCTTTTTATCTCTAGGAATCCACGATACAGAATACTGTAAAACTACTTTTGAATGAAAGAATCGTTTGCACTTCTCAGTTTATTCTCTTTATGGGATAATTTGACTAATTAATTTTGTCTAAGGCTATAAGCGTTAGTTCCAAGTTGAGTCTATTTTCTTATATGAAATCTTTTCCTATATATATTGCTTTTTTTCCCCGATTCATGGGACGTAGTTTCGTATTTTGAAGAAATTTTCAAGTTGTTTAATTCCACCACTCAATCTCTTTTTACCTTACAAATTAGTTACAGTTATCATTTCTTATTATATTTTCTTCTTCCTCCATTCACTTTATTTTTTAAAACAATAAACTTCCACAAAACAACTTAGCGTGACAGATTTGGCACTTTTGACATGTTTTTTGTTTCAAAAAAAGTTTGATTTCAGACTCGGGAAAAACTCAAAGCTGGCCCGGGGATGTTTTCAATTTTTTTGCAACTCAATAAATGAGTTTGAAAAAGTAAAGGTCTCTCGTAAAAGTAATACGGTTAAATCTCTATAACATGTCTTGTCTGTTCTGATATTTTTTCACCGCTATAATAAAGTGTTATTATATAGAACATATATTATAACGTACGAGTAATATAAGAAATTAATTCCAAATAAAACTTGGTTGTTACAGTTAGGGGTGTCAATAAATATTTAAAAACCGACTAAAACGACCGTACCGAATCGATTATTAGATTTTTTTTAATAAAAATATAGGTTTTATATAAAATTATAACAATGTGGATGATTATTGTAGGTTTTAATTTTACAAAAAAAAATTACGAAATTGTCCTGAATAATTGTATATAAGCAATTTAATAGATTACTTTTAAAAATAATAAAACATTTTTTTTCTTTCCGACTTGTGAATATAGAAACACTTACGAGCCAACGGGGCTTTTGCATCCATATTCACTTTTTGTGCCACATTTTAACGTATACCTGCTTTGTAAAAAAAATTGCATCTGTACACGCTTTTGTGCATAATTTCAGCATACGAGGCTGAAGTAGCAAAGGCAATCACGCAAAACTTCAGCATTCTAGTAGACGGGCCTGAAGTAGCTTGCGAACTTCAGCTCTAGAGCTGAAGTTTTTGTCTTTGTAACTGGGGAACTTCAACTTCAACATACGGGGCCGAAGTTCCCCAGTTACACTGGGGATTTCCAAATCCAAGCTGGAACGTAGTCGCTATAGCGAAGCTATTGGCTTTCGCTTTGCTAAATCGAATCGGAGATGATTCGAGCATCTAGAGCTGAAGTTTTTGTCTTTGTAATTGGGGAATTTCAGCATACGGGGCTGAAGTTCCCCAGTTATAAAGACAAAAACTTCAGCTCTAGAGCTGAAGTTTTTGTCTTTGTAACTGGGGAACTTCAGCTCTAGAGTTGAAGTTTTGTCTTTGTAACTGGGGAACTTCAGCTTGTATGCTGAAGTTTTTGTCTTTATAACTTGGGAACTTCAGCTCTGGAGCTGAAGTTTGTAACTAGAGCTGAAGTTTTGTCTTTGTAACTGGAGAACTTCAGTCTCGTATGCTAAAGTTTTGTCTTTATAACTGGCGACCTTCAGCTTAACTGGTAAACTTCAGTTCAGCGAGGGAAAGGGAGCTGAAGTTATTTAAAAAGTGGGTATAAGTTAAAAGTTTTAAAAAAGCGGGTATAAGTTAAATGGGGCGACCAAATAAGGTGCCACGCGCAATTTTTACCAAGCCAACAAGTAATTAAAGCCCAAAGTCTCAACTCTCAAACATATTACGCTACTCCTGTCAGAACTAAATTAGTTCTAGCTATCATGTTGTGTAGCAATCCACAACTTAAGGGTGTACAAAGACCGGGTTAGTTCAAGTTTTATCAAAACCGAACCAAACCAACTATATCAGTTTGGATTGGTTCGATTTTGTTGGATTTTTGGGTTTTTTTGTTACAAAAATATTATTTCAATCTTGCTTTATTAAAGTTATAGATAAATTTCTGATAAGTGAATATATGTTTACAAAAAAATAAAAAAATTAACAAACATATGATCACTTAAAGTATTCTTATGGGAGAATTTACTTTAGTTAAATATAATAGTTTATTTTCTTAGTTGTCTAATAATTATTTTTCATTGATGTACGATTTCAAGATTAACCGAATTTAATAATTAAACATAAAAGTCAGTATGATACCTAAATAATGATATGTTCTATGTAATTTTAAATTATCGGAATACCACTTTAAATTAGAAAAAGATATATGAATATGAAAGAACAAAGATATGATTGACACATTTCAAGAACACTTAATAAGAAAGTGATACAATCTATTATTTAACCTAAATAAAAATGAATGCACTTAATAGCTCTATTAAATATTAAATCCCATGAGATAATCCCAAACATTTCTAAACAATTCTTAAACAAAATTCTATATAAAGTCATAAAAGTATATATAAATTTTATATATTTATATGTCGGGTTGGTTCGGATATTTTTACTCAATACAAAATCAAATCTAGTGGGTTTTTTAATCGGTTTGATTTGACTTTTCGGTATGGTGCGATTTTTTGGTTCGATTTGAACACCCTTATCCACAAGTATTCCAGCGATCTTGAGTACCAAACCATAAGGGATTGAATATATTTGCTATCCTATAATTTAGATTTTTCTTATTGTATACTTAATCTTCTAATAGATTGTTACTTAGTGGGATAACTCCTTATTTTGACTATCTTTCATATTCCTTTGATTCACCATCTTTTAAACTATAAAAAGATCTAGAGAGTTTTACTGAATTCCTAAGTAAATTCGTATTTTATCGTTTTCTAACTTTTAATAGTAACTTTTACATGACATTTTAAGAAAATACTGATAAATTAACTGAACCGTATCGATATTGAAGAGAAATCGCAATGATTGAAACGGTTCCGAAAAGTTTAAGTTTGACGGTACAAACAAGCAAGAAGGCAAAAACTGAAAATTGTAGAGGCAATTTTTAGAAAGGCCAGCCTAAAGGTAACTGAGCATAATTCTAAGAAGTCCAAGGTTGAAATTGGCAGATATGATTGAATTGAGGACTTCTGTTGCAATTTATTTTATCCAATAAGCAGCTAGGGTTCGTCCAATACATTTGCCAACACGAAGGACTCACTCAAAACGCCGCCGTCGTAAGGTGCACTCTCAAAGTTTTTCCTATAAATACATTGCAAAATTTCAGCTTCTGTTCCCATCGGCGCTAGGGTTTCTCAAAATCTCTCTCACCTCATCTCTCCTACATCTCAGTCAATTCAAACTGGTGCTTTCCTTTATTTTCATAAGGCTTTTATTATTAGTATTTCTATCTTTATGTTGCAATGGATCGATGAGGAAACACAAAACACTGAAATATTCAACATGAGGATATATCAATTTTTCGGTATTTCACTTTTCTGAGATCCAACCAATAATTACTGTAATTTCCTAATTATATGTTTCAAATTATTATTTGTCATGAAATTATATGGGATCGAGGATGTGACAGAATTTATCCGAGTTCTGAAATTTCCAATTTGGAAATGTAGATAATATTTTTTCTACAGCTGAGATCCCTTCTCAAAGCTCTACTTCCAAGTTTTTCTTTTTGGATTGTTTATTTGGATCTATGATGATGAGTATATTATTACTGCGTTATCTTTCTGTAATTTCCAGTTATGGGATTGAAGAATTTTTTTGTATCTGAGATCCAACATTTTCTATTATTTTCTTTTAAGCTTTTCCTTTTATTTTTTTGCAATTTTTTCACCAACGTAGAAAAGCATCAATGATGAGTAATATATAACTCGTTATCCTTGCACTTTGATCCTTGAAATGAAGAAAATTATGGGGAAGAATTAATCTGAGATGCTTTTTCTAGTATTATATACTCCTATTAAATTTACTTTTACAATAACTGAGATTCATCCATTATTGAGTAGAATCTGGATATATTTTGAGATAAAGGAATGAGAGCTTTGTCTCATATATTTTATTAATTCCAAATTTTAGGTGTGTGGTTATGTAGGAGAAAATATGGTTAACATGTTTTATTCTTGCGTACTTTTATTGTGTCCTTTATGGGTGGACTCTTATTTCCTACATTTTTGTCAATCTGTATGCTCCTAATAGATGCATAACACTTAATTCTCATAGCATGCCATATGAGAATGAAGAGCACTTCAATTATATATGAGGGGGAGATGTTGGAACTAAGAATTCATTCATAAAGGGTGTTCTAAAAGTCTACAAGTATTAAATTTTAGTAGTAATTTGGTAACTCTAATTTCTCCTACATTAGTTTACTTACATGAGATATAATAAGAATTTTAATAATTATCATTAACATTATTGTATACAATCTATTGAAATATAGTGTAAGAGATTGAATTCTATTGCATAACATTATGAGTTAGATTGTGGTATAGGTGATTCTACATAACGTGACAATTACCACACTAGTGGCTCCGGCTATCATTAGCCTGCCAACTAGGGAAAGGATCTCAAATTAGAGCACATAACATTAGGGGTCAGATTGTGACATACGCTATTGCTTCTACATAATGTGACAATTACCACACTAGTGGCTCCGACCATGATCATTTAAGATGCCTGCCAGCTAGGTAAATTATCTCAAATTGGAGCACATAACATTAGGGGTTAAATTGTGATATGGGTCATTACTTCTACATAACGTGCTAATTACCACACTAGTGGCTCCGACTATGATCATTTAAGATAGCTTGCTAGCTAAGTAAATGATCTCAAATTGGAGTGCATAACATTAGGGGTTAAGTTGTGATATAGGTCATTACTTCTACATAACGTAATAATTACCACACTAGTGCCTCCGACTATGATCATTTAAGATAGCCTTCAGCTAAGTAAATGATCTCAAATTGGAGCGTATAACATTAGGGGTTAAGTTGTGATATAGGTCATTACTTCTACATAACGTAATAATTACCACACTAGTGGCTAGCCTGCCAGCTAAGTAAATGATCTCAAATTGGAGCACATAATATTAGGGGTTAAATTGTGATATAGGTCATTACTTCTACATAACGTGATAATTACCACACTAGTGGCTAGCCTGCCAGCTAAGTAAATGATCTCAAATTGGAGCACATAATATTAGGGGTTAAATTGTGATATAGGTCATTACTTCTACATAACGTGATAATTACCACACTAGTGGCTCCGACTATGATCATTTAAGATAGCCTGCTAGCTAAGTAAATGATCTCAAATTGGAGCGCATAACATTAGGGGTTAAATTGTGATATAGGTCATTACTTCTACATAACGTGATAATTACCACACTAGTGGCTAGCCTGCCAGCTAAGTAAATGATCTCAAATTGGAGCGCATAACATTAGGGGTTAAATTGTGATATAGGTCATTACTTCTACATAACGTGATAATTACCACACTAGTGGCTCTATAGCCTGCCAACTAAGGAAAGTATCTCAAATTAGAGCGCAGAACATTAGGGGTTAGATTGTGACATAGGTGATTGCTTCTACATAACGTGACAATTACCCACTACTGGCTCCGACTATGATCATTAAGATAGTCTGCTAGGTAGGGAAAGAATTTCAAATTGGAGTGCATAACATTAGGGGTTAGGTTGTGATGTAGGTGATTATAGCCTGCCAGCAAAGGAAAGCATCTCAAGTCGGAGCGGAAGTTATCTCATATATGTTATATATTGAATTCCTTGACTGATCACTGTTTTAATCGTAGATCATTTTTATGTACCTACGCTAACAATATCGATCTAAAAAACATGGGATTGATAGTTAGGATAATAGTAATTAGAACTTAATCATTGAAACTTGAATTGTTAATTATTCACTATTGAATTGTCTAAGGAAAGGCAAAAGTTACTTGAGGAGGGTATGCAAAATTTTAGGAACTATTTTTGAATGGACTAATTTATAACATAAGCCACGTGGCACGAAACGTGACATTTCTTAAAATGAAACACCTCAAATATGTGTTCTTATTACCTGAATCTTTTAACTTTTAAACAAAAATTTTCGAAGTTAAGACTAAACAAGAGAAAACCAACTTCAGATCCTAACATCTAAGGTTGGATTGGTTAAATGGATAAGATTCTAAATAATTTAGTGCTTTTTTCAAAAATAAAGCTTTTGGTGTTATTTATATTTTTCAGTAGTCTTTTTTATTGTGTACTAGCATTAGTGATAAAATTACGTCGCAGTTTGCAATTAATCGAATTTTTGTATTTTCGTGTAAGTGTTGATTTTAGGTTATGAGTTCCGACTTGGTCTAGTCTAGTCTTATCATCAAAAGGTGTAGCGTTTTAAATGATAAAAAAAAACCAAGAAATTTAAATAAAAAATAAGAAAGCAGAAAGAATAAATAACAATAAGCAATAAGAATTACGAATAATAGCACAAAAAAAAGGAAAGAATTATGAATAAGAAAAAATAAAGGAAAAATGGCACGTCACTTTTGTTTTTAGACAATTTTTTAGCTTTTACACACCACAAATAGAGTTGAAGTCTTTAAATAGAAAAAACAACGCTAACAATTTAACAGTTTATTAACCCAGTTTTAAATTGGTAGACCTTCGTCTCACCCTTCTCTGTCTTTTCTTCAAATTAGAAATTTTTACCCTCTTGCCCCTAGCCTGTTTTTGAGCCAGGGAGTTAATGTCATTGTATATGGTAGAAACCGAGCTCGTCTATTGCATGATAGATCGGGGATGAAACATAATGGATTGAAGATTGACCCTGGATTCCTTCGAACCTATGCACAAGGTTAGAGCATGCGTCTTCAAGATTATTGAGTCCGTAACTCCGGAACTGACCCCGACTCCAAACTAGTTCGATAAAATATTATCGAATCAAAATGACGGAAGGCCGAAATATCCGTAACCACTTGAATATCATGGGTGCTATCTCGGCACATATCAATGAAACCGATTAATTAGCAAATCATGAGATTTTTTATCTTATATAGAATTGTACCTAAAGTAGGACTCCTTTACTATACAAAGAAACTCTGATTATTTGAAATACACATTGTAACACGCATCCCAAAGTAATAAACTGTCATTCTAGTTATTATTATTTCATTACTCTGTTCTGGCACCGATTGTAGCATTTTTTACCCAAGGGTGATCAACCTTCAAGGCCAAGATTGTTCAACTTGTGTGGTTTGCATTTACTTTCTTATCATTAATTTCAACTTTAATATAATTTCTCATTTTGTATTAAGTTAGATTGCATATCCTTAAAATCGCGTATAAATCCAATTGTTATCCAATTTTGAGGGTAAACAGTTTGGTGCCCACCATGGGGCTAACGATAATAGTGGTTAATTGATACAAATCTCTATAACACACACTGCTTTACACTTGTTTGAAGTGTCTTTGATTCCAGGCTAAAATACAAAAATGTCAAACTCTCAATCAGCACCGCTGCATATTGACAACGAGTCCGGTCAACCAAGGTGAAAATAACAACATAGCGTCCGGTAATGAGATACCACCTGTTGATCCCGCTGGAATTCCAATTGCAGATCCGATTAACGCTAATTCACATGTGGCTATCGATGCAAACTTGCCTACCGACCCTGAATATACCGTTCGTGGTGGAGCCCGATCGACAACTCAAAACACGTAAAATGTTAAAGGAAACGGGATCAGTCTACAAGTGATCTTCGAAATGTTGCAGCTCAACAGGCGGCGATAGCCTAGTTACAAACCCAAAGTCGTGCACTGAGTAGGGTTGAGCCCGATCCTCCCCGGGAAGTCACCCATAGGGATGAACCGTTCATAGAAAGGTCGAACGAGCATGAATCGGGAGCTAACCCCGATATCATAAAGATGCTCAAGGAGCTGACAAAACGGATAGAATAAGGGGAGAAGAAGATCGATGCTAACGACAAAAAGGTGGAAACCTTCAGTTCCAGGGTAGACCAAATCCCAGGAGCACCTCCGATATTGAAAGTCCTGGATTCCAAGAAGTTCGTGCAAAAATCTTTCCCTCCGAGAGCGGCTCCGAAGCTAATCCCCAAGAAGTTCTGTACGCCCGAAATACTCGAGTACAACGGAACGACCGACCCTAACGAACACGTAACCTCTTATACATGTGCTATCAAAGGGAACGACCAGGAGGACGATGAGATCGTGTATGTTTTGTTGAAAAAAATTAGGGAAACCCAGTGAAAGGGAGATATGATATGGTATCACAACTTACCTCCTAATTCTATTGACTCATTTGCTATGCTTGCAAATTCTTTCGTAAAATCACACGCAAGTGTCATCAAGGTCGATACTAGGAAATTAGACCTTTTCAAAGTCAAACAGAAGGATAACGAGATACTCTGGGAGTTCATGTCCCAGTTTCAAATGGATCTGCCACCGGTCGGTGATGATTGGGTTGTGCAAGCTTTCACCCAAGGACCTAATATTCGAAGCTCGGTGGCTTCACAACAGTTGAAGCAAAACTTAATAGATTACTCGGCTGTTACATGGGCCGACATGTATAACCGGTATCAGTCGACAATCAGAGTCAAAGATGATCAACTCGGGGCCCCTTCGGGGTCTGTCTATACAGTCAGAACCTTCAACAGAGTCAAGAGAGATCGATCGTGAACCGAGGCCAAATAGGGATCGGTATCAGCAATATAACGGAGATCGGAGAAGCAGCAAGTCCGGGCAAAACTCCATGAGTAACGAAAGGAGAAATGACCTAGGTCAAAGCAGCTAGGGACTTATGACCAAAAATGGTTTCGATAGGTCCATCGGGTCTAAAGACGCACCTAGGTTATCAGAATACAACTTTAATGTCATTGTTGTTGTCATTGTATCGGCGATCAGGTGAATTAAGGATACCAAATGGCCTCGACCTCTACAGTACGATCCAACCCAAAGGGATCCTAATCAAATATGCAAATATCATGGCACTCACGGTCACAAGACGTAATATTATCAATAACTGAGAGAGGAAGTAGCTCGTCCATTCAGCAATGGGCACCTTCGAGAATTCTTGAGCGACCAAGCCAAGAATCATTTCAGGAATAGGGATTCTAACAAATAAGAAAAAAAAGAAGAACCTCCACAAGTCATCAACATGATCATCGACGGGGTTGATATCCCACAGGGGGCGATGTTGAAACGCACCAAAGTATCCATCACTAGGGAAAAATGAACTCGAGACTACATACCGGAAGAAACTTTATCTTTCAACGACGAGTATGTGGAAGGGATCGTGTAGCCCCACAATTATGCACTGGTAATATTTGTACTTGTAAATAAAATTCGGGTTAAACGTGTGTTAATTGATCTAGGTAGCTCGGCAAACATCATTCAATCAAGGGCCGTGGAGCAGCTCGGTCTACAAGACCAAATCGTGCGTGTAGTTCGAGTTCTATCTGGATTCTACATAGCGTGTGAGACCACTAAAGGCGAAATAATGTTACCAGTGAACACCGTCGGGACCATCTAAGAGACCAAATTTTATGTGATCAAAGGGGACATGAGGTACAACCCTCTATTCGGAAGGCCATAGATCCACAACATAAGGGCGGTGCCTTCGACACTGCACCAAGCATTGAAATTCCCAACACCCGACGGAGTTAAAACAATCTACAGGGAACAACCAGCTTCAAAGGAAATGTTCGCGGTCGAAGAGGTGCTACCATTATCTACAGTTTCACATCGAAGGGCCCAAACCAGATGGTCAAAAACAGGGCCAAATAGTAATCATTGATACCATCTTTGGCAGATTCGGACAAATAAGAGGAAGTCGAGGATGATGATTATGGGGTTCCCAGATCTTTTATAGCCCCTGATGATTCCGACGCCACTAGATCGAAGGTTGAGGAATAGGAACAAGTCATATTGCGGGAAAACTTGCCCGATTGAAAGGTATACCTGGGCACGGGGCTAAGCTCCAAGCTCAGGGAAAAACTCATTCAATTTCTTATAATTAATGAAGATTGATTCGAAATTGGTCCCACCTCGATATGACAGGTATCCCACCGGAGAAAACCACTCACAAGATGAGCCTGGACCTGAAGTCTCATCCGGTTAAACATAATAGGAGACCCCAGTCCGAGATCAAGCATTCTTTTATCAAGGATGAGGTATCTAAACTTCTTTAAATAGGGTATATTCGGGAGGTCAAATACCCAGATTTGTTAGCAAACGTAGTGATAGTCCCTAAAAAAGGGAATAAACTAAGAATGTGTGTAGACTACAAAGATTTGAATAAAGCATGCCCCAAAGACTATTTTCCTTTGCCCAACATAAACCGTATGATTGATGCCACGGACGGCCACGAGACCGTAAGTATGCCGGGTGCGGTCCCCCATCTCGAGAGCTCGGTTAGGAGCCTGGTCTCGACATCGATGTATGTCGAGCGCGCATGGCCCAATCTGTCAAACGCCTTTCCGAGCTTACTCGGTTTCCCTTTTTTGCAGGTCTTGGGAAAGATGAAACCATGAGGCTCTCGTCCGGTGATGAAGAAGCCTCACTCCCTATCCTAAAGCTGGCAAAAGAGATAAAGAGGAAAAGGACCTCGACCTCTGAGGGGAAAGAGCCTAAAAAGAGAGCACCTCGTAAGCCTAAGCAGAGTATCATTCCCTTTATCTGTGGAGTCAGCCCAACTCCTAAGGGAGGAGGAGGAAGAAGAAGAAATATAAGACGATTTCGGGCTAATGGCCCGTATACGGTCAAATACCGAGGCTCGAAAGGCCACTGAGTCGGTAGGAGCTGGAAACATTCTACCTTGAGCTGACGGGGTCTCGGGAGAAGATTTGGCCGAATTCCCAAAGTCGTCTAAGGCCGAAGGTACCTCGCTTCGAGGTGAGAAGGCCTCTGAGGAGGTTGTGGATGCTGTTGTGACGGCCGGGCTTGAGATTCCTCGAGATAGAGAGAATGCCCCAAAAGATACACTTGGGGCAATAGAGATCGGATACTCCCCATCGTTTCCTTCATTCTCTGAAGAAATGATTCGGGAGGCTCGGTTCGTGAAAACTCCTTACGTAGAAGGAGCCTATGGAGGGGAGGAACCTTGTCGTGGTTATTTCGATGGGGTCGATGATGATGCTGGCTTGAGCGACTTGGAGGTACCAAGGTAGAGCTCGGGCGAAACTTCCTCGAGTTTCAAATTGACCAGCCAGTTCTCGGTCCCTAGTGTTGATCCCGGATGCAAACGAACAATCATCATCTCAGTGCTGGAGGATTCACGAGTTTTTGTCGCCCCCGTAGGGGTGGCTAGTTACCTTCGGAGGCTGGTCACGGAGGAAGGCAAGCTCTGATAGACGAGGTGGGAGCGCCTTGTCTTTTTAACGAGGCCCAACAAGCTCTGAACCAAGTAAGTCCTTACTCCTTTCGTCAATATCCATTTTCATACTTGAGTTTTTCTCTTCTTGTCTAATTCTTTCTTTTCTATTTTTGTAGGCCTCAGTATTTCATTACGAAGCTTTATTTTGATCTCGAGGAGAGCTGAGTTGATATGAGGCCAAAATCTGAGGGCTCACTGAGAAAAAAGACGCCTTCAAACTTCTAGTGAGCAAAGAGAAGAGAAGGCAAATGGCCTTTGGGCTGAGCTAGTTGCGGCTCAGAAAGAACGAAGCGACTTGGTCGAGTAGGTAATAAGAACTTAGAAGTTTATGACATCAATTCAGGCATGACGCCTAACAATTCGATCCCACAGGTCCAACAAAAGCTCGATATAATCGGGCAACTTCATGAGGAAGTGGATGTGGTGAAGGCAGAGACCATAACATGGAATAAAAACATGGACCGTCTTGCCTCAGAAAAATAGGTTGCTCGAGCTCAACTAACCTCGACTGAGAGACAACAACAAAGGATGAAAGAGAAGAACTTGGTTAAAGACAAGAAAATTGAGGAGTTCCAAACTTGGTTGGGTTCAGCAACCTCCGATCGATAGAAGCTGGTCACAGAACTTGTAGTGGCCAAATCTGTGGCTGAGACGGCCAAGGCCGATGCTGAGGCAATTGTGTCCATCTACCGATCCAACGCCGAAGCTGCTCAAGCTCGAGCACTGGAAGTTGCCGAAGCTGCTCAGGTTCGAGCACATTGGGTTGCCAAGTATGCCAAGTGCATGTCTCGAAGGGAGACTCTCGAGGAGATCCACGCTGGTGGCTTCTATCTCACTGCCGAGATCGAAAATGCAAGAACTTGAGGCCGAAGCCAAAGCATTGGCCTCTCCTAATGATGATGATTCTGGGAGCAGGAGCGGGTCCGAGAGTGGAGAAGACCCCGAGGGTGAAGATGCTTCTCCTAAAGAAGATTAGGCACTTAGGATCTACATCTTTATTTTTGAATTTTTGTATAGAATTCCGATCGGGCCACATTACCGTTGTAAATAACTTTTTGATATATATAAAGATCTTTTTTCCAATCTGTCTTGTCCTGTGATATTTCACTTCATTTCTGCCTTATGAAATTCTTGCTTCGTTTATGCCTTATGAAATTGTATTCATAGGTTCGAGGTTTAGGCAATTCGAACGAAACCGAGCTAGTATAGTTTTTATGATCGAGTGAGTACTTGCTTGGACTCGAAGTAGGGTAACCCTTAGGTTTTATTTGAGCGAGGACGATCTCTCGAACTCAAAGCAAAAAATAGCCCTTAGGCTTTTGTATTAGGCCGATATGGCCTTTGTAAAAAGAATATTTATGGCTTTCTCCCCTTTTCGGCTTGAAAAGTTTTTATCATTTGTATTTGTAAAATTTGTAATGCCTTAGCATGAAATAAGGATTTGTTCGAGAGTTCGAACAATTTTGTACTCATTAGAGTTTTCAAGGCTTGATATTATCGAATCCCTTTATAATTTTGCTGAGGGTATCTTTTTAACCGGTTTATGAAAATATCCGAAGGCCTGTTTTTTTTGGCTTATTTTCCCGTTTTACTTCGAGCTTGCCCAGAGTGTGAGTACCCGAGTGGGGTGGCCGTAGCCTATAAAATCGAGGGCTACCTTTAAGATCTCATGATCTCGAAGTTTTAATAATATGATCTCGTCTATTTTTCAGACGGCAATCCCCGAGCGTACGGGTAATTGTTCGAACTTAAGTTATGATCGGCCCTTAAGCCAGTTTACACAATAGATCAAGAGTGTGAAATAGAAAAACTTTCTAAGACATGAGATATCAACAAGGAAAAATACTTCTCTTAATAAGAGATTATACATGCATATATGTTTGATGTTAGGGCTCGAGCTACCTATATGGGCACGGTTCATTCGACAGTTTGGCCCTTACAAAATTTTCCTATCAAGACCCCGTTGTCACGAAGTAATTTCCTTGCAACAAAGTTGATATTCGAGGGCAATTACCCCCAGTATTCGAGTTCAATTATACAGAAGCCTCGGATACTGTTGAATTGTTCTAAGTTAGCACGATCAATGGTTGCCTCGTTAAAAACCTCACTGGAAAACCCATTTGGGACAAAATCGGTCTAAGGAAAAAAGAGTGCAACGCGTGCTTTCAGACCTAAAGACTTCGTGTTGAAGAATCCATCATCGTTCCTGATCGAACACCTGCAATGGTTAGTTTAAAATGTAAATGAAAATGGAAAGGTCGTACCTTAGCAGTAGTATCGTTTTAGGAGCGATACGTTCCAATTGTTCGGTAACTGTTCACCATTCATCGTGTCGAGATTGTAGGATCCTTTTCCGATGATGTCGAGGACCTGATACGGTCCCTCCCAGTTTGGACCCAGTTTCCCTTCATTCGGATTTCGAGTGTTAGGGGTGACTTTTCTTAGCACCAAGTCCCCGATTTTAAAATGCCGAAAATTGGATCTTCGATTGTAGTACTTTTTGATCCGCTGTTTTTGTGCGGCCAATCGAACGAGGGCGGCTTCGCGTCTTTCGTTCAACAACTCTAGGCTCGTATTCATGGCCCGGTGATTCGATTCTTCTTTTGCATATTGGAACCTGAGGCTAGGTTCCCAAACCTCGACCGGGATAAGAGGTTCGGCGCCATAGACTAACGAGAATGGTGCTGCTCCCATACTGGACTTCGACGGTGTGCGATATGCCCAAAGAACCTCGAGTAGTATCTCTCTCCATTTTTGTTTGGCGTCAAACAACCTTTTATTAAGATTTTGAATAATGGTTTTGTTGGACGATTCGGCTTGTCCATTTCCACTGAGGCGATAAGGTATCGATAATTTTTTTTTGATCTTGTGATCTTCGAGAAATTTAGTTACCTTGTTGCCGATGAACTGTTTTCCATTATCACACACGATCTTGGTAGGCATCCCGAATCGACATATAATGTGGTCCCAAATAAAGTCTATGACTTCTTTTTCATTGACTTTCTCGAAAGCCTGTGCTTCAACCCACTTAGAAAAATAACCAGTCATAAATAAAATAAACTGAGCTTTACCTGGGGCCGATGGGAGAGGGTCGATGATTTCCATTCCCCATTTCATGAACGGCCAAGAGGATAGGACCGAGTGGAGCTGTTCCCCGGGCTGGTGAATCATTGGCGCATACCTTTGACATTTGTCTCACTTTCGAACGGACTCATTTGTATCATTCTCTATATAGATCCAGTAGTACCCTGCTCTTATAACTTTGTGAACCAATGATTCGGCACCAGAATAGTTTCCACAAGTGCCTTAGTGAATCTCCCGTCAGACGTAGTCGGTATCTCCTACTCCCAAATATATTTCCAATGGTCCATCGAACATCCTCCTAAACAACGTTCCATCCTCAGACAAAGTGAATTGTGTTGCCTTTGTGCATAGAGCGCTCGACTCCTTTGGATCTGATGGGAGCTTCCCGTTCTTTAGGTATTTTATATACTTGTTTCTCCAATAACATATCAGACTTGAAGAAGTTGCCTTCTTCGATCACTGATCTTGAGAGTTGTACGACAATCCCCGAGTTAAGTTCGTCATTTTCGGCCGATGACCCTAAGTTTGCAAGGGCGTCGGCCTTGTTGTTCTGTTCTCGAGGTACAATGTTGTAAGGTCCACTCTTTAAATCGATATAGAGTTACCTGTAGCTTATCCAAGTACCTTTGTATTCGGTCTTCTCGGACTTCGAAAGTCCTATTGACTTGATTTACCACGAGGAGGGAATCGCATTTGGGATCGATGACCTCTGTCCGAGGATTTTAGCCAACTCGAGACCTGCAATCATGGCCTCGTACTCGGCCTCATTGTTAGTTAATTTCAAAGTACTGATGGATTTTCTAATAATATTACCCGTGGGTGGTTTTAGAACGATAACCATCCCCCACCCCTTCGCGTTTGAAGATCCGTCTGTGAAGAGGGACCACACCCTCGATGATGTATCCGATCTTAATAACAGTTCTCTTTCGACCTAGGGTATGAGGGCTGGTGAACTCAGCCATGAAGTCTGCCAAGATTTGAGACTTAATGGTTGTTCGTGGTCGATAGTCGATATCTTACCCACTGATCTCGACGGCCCATATGGCCAATCGACCCGAAAGTTTGGGTTTGTGCAAAACATTGCGAAGGGGATAGGTAGTTGCAACACATACTGGATGACATTAGAAATACAGTTTTGATTTCCTAGAGGTGCTTATTAAAGCAAGCGCTAATTTTTCTAGGTGTGGATATCTGGTTTCGACCTCACCTAAGGTCTGACTAATATAATAAACAGGGAATTGCGTACCTTGTTCTTCTCGAACTAGGACTCCACTTACCGCTATTTCCGAGACTGCCAAGTACAAGTAAAGTTACTTGTCCGCTTTCGGGGTGTGAAAGAGTGGCGGGCATGATAGATATCGTTTTAGTTCCTCCTAGGGCTGTTGGCATTACGGAGTCTATGCAAAGCTACTCTTCTTCTTAAGTAGTGAGAAGAATCGGTGACTCCTATCTGAGGACCTCAAAATGAATCGTCCTAGGGCGGCTATGTGCCCTTTTAACCTTTGTATAGCCTTGACATTATCTACGACCGTGATATCCTCGATGGATTTGATTTTATCAGGGTTGATCTCGATTCCCCGATTTGATACCATGAAGCCGAGGAACTTGCCCGACCCGACCCTGAAGGCACACTTCTCCAGGTTGAGCTTCATGTTGTACTTTCTTAGTATATTGAAAGTCTCTTGGAAATGTCTCAAATGGTCCTCTACTTGCAGGGACTTAGCAAACATGTCATCGTTATAAACTTCCATTGATTTTGTCATGACCCAAACCGATGGGCCGCTACGGGTGACCGAGTCCTACCTGTCGAACACCCTTAAGCATGCGTCTAGATATAAACATGAATTACATCTGCTGAATTACGAGAATAGTATACGTGAGGAATCCTATTCAAAGGACATATATACATACACGTGCGAAATACGTAAGCCAAGCCGACAAGGCTGCTATAGACAACTACATATCCAAAACTGGAAGCCGACAAGGCCACATACTACCCAACTATACATGACTGTCTACAGACCTCTAACAGAATATACAACCGTACAAGGACGGGACTGGTCCCCGTCATACCCATATGTGTAAACAAACATATCGTACCAAAATCCAAAGCATCTAAGTGGAGCACAACAACTCTCGCTGGTCAAGGATCCCAAGAAGGGGGACCGTCAGCTTGTCTACCTGCACCTGTGCGCATGAAACGCATGCCCCAGAAAATAGGGCTTCAGTACGAATAATGTACTAAGTATGTAAGGCATAAAAATCAGTACATAAAATACATAGATGAAACATGGAATAAGGAATTTCGCCTGTAAGTCTAAATCACTTTGCAAATCCTAAAACATTTGTAATGTCATGCACGTGCGTATATATGTCGTGTCATGCATAGGTATAGGTGTACATAACATCATCAAGCCTCTAAGGGCATCTCATCATATCATCTCGGCCATTGTGGGAAATCAGCAACGTATACCAGTTGATCAGGTGTGTGTGTATATAACAGACGTAACATTTTTCCATATCCCATATACATATATATACGCGTATATAACACCATCTGGTCATGGGCCATTGTATATGTATAAATGAATGCAATGCATGAGAAGTACGTCAACAAAATCTCTCGGAATGTCATAAGGCCATTATGGCTCTGATTAATATCATGAAATAAACTTTATCAACTTACGTATTTTCTGAGACCCATGAACAGATGATAGAATAATAGGACACATGGGGAATCAAGAACATAAGCATCTCTAGCATTTCTATGAAGAGAGTCATTTATAAAATTTGTGCATTTTCTTCTTTCATTTGTATCGTATAGATCATGACAAAAGGAAAGAAGAGATAGCCTTAACATACTTGAACTGATTCTCTTAGAATTTTCTATTCACGCTTTATAGAATCAACACCAACAACCGATTCTCTTAGAATTTGGTATGGAAATGTTTTGATTACTTACTCACGATCAGTCCACTCTACTTACACAAGAGATTCAATTTGATTTGTAAAACACACATGAATATTCATTGCAAAAACGTGAAGTAACTTGATGGCATGTAGTATCTTGCTAATTGTAGAAAGCTTTTAGTGGGTGTGGCCCACTTGGTGGATGAATAAGTCACCCTAATCCCTCAAAATATGCCATTTATGCAAGACTTAATGAGTCATTTAAATGGATAGGGTGCTGCCACATAATTCCTTAGTTGGGGGAGGAGGAGGGGGGAGGTTAATCTTTATCCAATAATTCCTTAATTAATTAGGTAATATCTCATTACCCAATAATTAACCAATTACCCATATAATTAAGAATTATCTCAAATTAATTAAAATACTACTCACTTTTAACACACTTTATGTACCCTACTATCGTGGTTATGGGGTACTTGTATGACACTAGTCATAAATACCGGGTATTATAGGTCGGACCGTATTCTATCCCATATCGACAAGCTTCGATAAAACTCACTTGCTTTGATTCATTTACCCTTTACCTTTCACTTACTTATCGCTTATTATAAATAGCATAAATGCTTATAACCTCAAGATAATCTCATCCCCGAGTCTACGTCGATTAACTGAAGATGAAACTTTAACGTATGAAAACGCGAGATATAACATCCTTCCCCCTTAGAAACATTCGTCCTCGAATGTTTAATTCCCCGGGATCTATATAAACTTTGGAAGATTCGCCTTTGTAACAATACTACTATCAACCCTTTCTTAGAAACTCAATAATTCAACGCCACATAGGACCACAATCATCAATAACGACAATGGCCTCACACGACCAATGACAATAACTAACACAAGAATCCATACACGTACCTTAAGGTTGTGATGTCTCAGTCGGACCCTTCTCTGGAAGAGGAAATAATTGAGGATATCTATACTTCATGTCTTCTTCGGCCTCCCAAGTCATTTCTTCCACATTGTTGTTTCTCCAAAGTACTTTCATCGAAGCTACATTTTTAGTCCTCAATCTCCGAACCTGTCTGTCAAATAAAGCAATGGGAGTTTCTTCATATGATATCTGCTTTTTGACCTGAACGTGGTCAACTGACATGATTCTGGAAGGATACCTGATACATTTACGGAGCATAGACACATGAAAGACCAGGCGTACATGCTCCAAGTCCGAAGGCAAGTCTAACTCATATGCTATCTGGCCTACCTTGCGTATGATCCTATATGATCCAGTGTACCGAGGGCTAAGTTTTCCTTTCTTACCGAACCTCATAACACCTTTCATCGGTGGTACCTTTAGGAATACCCAGTTGTCAACCTGAAACTCCAAGTCTCGCCGTCGATTATCCGCAAAAGACTGACGGCTTTGAGCTGCTAATAGCCTTTCCCGTATAAGCTTAATTTTCTTGATTGCCTGTTGCACCAATTCTGGTCCTACTAACGTAGTTTCTCCAACATCAAACCACCCTATAGGCGACCTACACTTCCATCCGTAAAGAGTTTTGTATGGAGTCGTCTGAATATTGGAATGATAGCTATTATTATACGCGAACTCAATAAGTGGCAGATGATTATCCTGGCTACCCTTGAAGTCTATCACAGAAGCCTGTAACATATCCTCAAGTGTCTGAATAGTACGCTCAGACTGTCCGTCTTTCTGGGGATAAAATGTTGTACTAAGACTTACCTGAGTCCCCAATCCTTTTTGGAAGGACCTCCAGAAATTAGTTGCAAACTGAGCTCCTCTATCTGAGATAATAGATATAGGGACACCATGAATTCGTATTATCTACTTAATGTAAAACCTTGCATAATCCTCTGCGGAATATGTAGTCCTGACAGGCAGAAAATGGGTTGATTTTGTAAGTTTATCAACAATCACCCAAATAGAATCGAACTTACGATGGGTAAGAGGTAAACCTACGATGAAATCCATATTGATTACTTCCCACTTACAAGTCGAAATCTCTATAGTTAGGGTTTTTGATGTTCAATCTTAACCTGCTGACAGTTAGGGCACTGAGCAACAAACTCCACCATATCCTTTTTCACTTCGACCCACCAATATACTTCCCTGATATCATGATACATCTTTGTTGTTCCTGGATGGATAGAATAACGAGAATAGTGAGTTTCTCCCATAACCTGCCGACGCAGCCCTGCAACATTAGGAACACATAATCGTCCTAGATATCTAAGGACCCCATCTCCTGAGATTTCAAATGGTGTATTCTCCTTCAGAGGGGTTGTATCTCTATAATGAGCTAACACATGATCCTCGTACTGGTGTTCCTTCACTTCAGTTACTAAAGGGGATGTTGTCGTATCTTGAATGGTAATTCCAATATCATCTGAGTCCAGTAACCGAACTCCAATACTAGCTAGTTGATGAATCTCATGGGTTATTCCCCTCTTCTCTGGTTGTAAATATGACAGGCTACCCATAGATCTACGGCTGAGGGCGTCGGTTACTACGTTTGCCTTCCCCGGGTGGTATAAAATATTAACGTCATAGTCTTTAAGTAGCTCCAACCATATCCTTTGACGTACATTCAATTCCTTTTGCTTGAAGATATACTAGAGGCTCTTATGATCCGTATAGATATCAACATGAATTCCATAAAAGTAGTGCCTCCATATCTTTAGTACATGAATCACCGCGACTAACTCTAAATCGTAGGTCGGGTAATTCTTCTCGTGCTTTCTTAGTTGTCTAGAAGCATAAGCTACAACCTTACCACTTACAGAATTTTGCATACAACTTCTCTTTTTGTCGAACTCTTAGCACAATACACAAATGATCTGTATGATCGGTATCTGAATGAGAATACACCAATATATCATCAATAAATACAATTATGAACAGATCTAAAAAGGGTCTGAACACACGGTTCATCAAGTCCATGAATACTGTTGGGGCATTGGTCAAACCGAATGACATAACACGAAATTCAAAATGCCCATATATGGTCCTGAATGTTGTCTTTCGAATATCTTTCTCCTTAACCCTTACCTGATGGTACTCGGACCTCAAGTCTATCTTTGAGAAACACCTGTCACCTTGCAACTGATCAAATAAATCGTTAATCCTTGTAAGCGGGTACTTATTCTTAATCGTCACCTTATTCAAATGTCTATAATCAATACATATCCGTAAGGAACCATCTTTCTTCCTCACGAATAACACATGTGCTCCCCACGGTGATGTACTAGGTCTGATAAATCCCTTTTCAAGCAAGCCCGTTAGTTTTTCCTTCAACTCTTTCAGCTTTGCGGGTACCATTCTATAGGAAGGAATAAATATTGGTTGAGTACCTGGTAATATATCAACAACAAACTCAATTTCTCGATCTGGCGGAAGACCCAAAAGTTCATTGCGAAAAACATCGGGAAACTCATTAACCACAGGGATAGATTGAATGGTTGGTGACTCTACTTTCACATCCTGAACCCGAAATAAGTGATAAATATATCCCTTTCTGATCATCTTCTTTTCCTTGAGATAGGAAATAAATCTACCTATCGACGACTCTGTATTACCTTTCCACTCCAAAACAGGCTTCCTTAAAAATTGAAATCGGACCATCTTCGATCTACAACCAACGTTGGCATGACAAGAAGCCAACCAATCCATACCCATTATAACATCAAATTCTACCATATCTAACTCGATTAGGCTTGCTACTGTAGATCAACTATGAAATACTATTATACAATCTCTATATACCCGCCTAGTTATCACTGGGTCCCCAACAGGTGTGGATACCTCAAAAGGTTTAACTAACTCAAGCTTTATTCCAAACTTACTAGCAACTAACAGAGTAACATATGATAAGGTGGAACCTGGGTCAATCAGTGCGTATACATCATATGAGGAGACTGATAATATACCTGTAAAAACATCAGGTGATGACTCCTGATCCTGTTGTCTTGTTAACGCATAAATGCGGTTCTGAGGACAGCTCGACCTAGATGCTCTATCTCTGCCTCTACCACGACCCATTGGTGTTTGTGAACCTTGCCCAGGGGGCAATACTAATAATGACGAACTAGCTACAGATCCTGCAGGCTGAGCTATGCTTGCATCGCCTCTCATCGGACAATCCCTCATAACGTGGCACAGATAACCACTAGTATAACAAACACCCAACCCCATACAGCATTTCCCGGCATGCTGCTTACCACACTGAGAACATTGCGCCAAGGGTGGCCTCATCTGACTTGACTCACCCCTATACTGAGAACTTGAGGTCCTGGAATTCTGACCAGTCCCTGAATATGTGGAATGATCAAATCTCTTATCGGCAAACTTAGGGGGTGCACTAGCTGATGGGTGCGATGGATACGTTAGGTATTGTTGTCTCTGACCACCTCGAAACTCACCAGAAGGACCCGAAGACCTCGCTCTCTTATTCTAGGCCCGATCATGCTCACGATCGGCCCTCTATTTCTGCTTACGTTCCTTTACACCCTGAGCATAGGCCTGAATACGAGAAATATCTATGTCTAACTGAAGCAAGACCGACATACAATCGTTAAGTAAGTGCGGATCTAACCCCATCACGAACCAGTGAACCCGATCCTCCATCTTAGATACAATAGTGGGAGCACACCTAGCCAACAAATCAAACTGAAGATTGTACTCCTGAACACTCATATTACCCTGCCGAAGGGTCAAGAACCTATCAACTCTAGCCCATCTAAGCTCTGGTGGAAGATAATGACGAAGTAAAGCCTCTGTAAACTCCTGCCATACTGCTGGAGGGGCATCCTCACCTCTGGAAAACTCCCATGACTCGTACCAATTAACTGCAACATCCTGAAGTATATAGGAAGCTAGCTCAACTGACTAAGTCGCAGTGGCCTTCATTACACTCTAAGTCCTCTGCATTCTATCGATAAATACCTGAGGGTCTTCATTTGGATCCGCCTCAATGAATATCGGACGATCCAAATTAATGAAATCACGAACCCTCGCACTAATGGACCTATATGTATGACTAATACCTACTTCCTGACGCGAGCCTGTTCGGCTACTAATCGAGTTAATAGCTGAATAACATCTCTCATCTCCTGACCCGGTGCATCTGGCTGAGGAGTTGGACGTACAGGGGCGGCACTGGAGCTGGTACCCCTCAGCTCTTCTGGAGAGGGCGGGGTATGTGAAGTCTGAGATGGAATCTCACTATGAGACTCTCCTCGAGCCCTGGTAACTCGTGGCGCTCGACTAGTAGTCCCGCCAGCCACAGACTTGCCCTTCTGGGCGGCTATAGTTTTCAGAGGCATCACTAAAAATATGACATATTATTAGGAACATGAATTCTTATATCGCACGATCTACGATAATAAGGGAGGATAACATCCTATATGTCCTGTAGCCTCCTGTCTACAAGTGTGGTGCATAACACACCCATAAATAAGACTCTACTAGACACGCTTTGTAGACAAACCTAGGATAGAACTACTCTGATACCACCTTTTTCACGACCCAAACCAATGGGCCGCGACGGGTGCCTGAGTCCTACCTATCGAACACCCTTAAGCATGCGTCTAAGATATAAATATGAATAATATCTGCTGATCTACGAGAATAGAATACGTGAGGAAACCTGTTCAAAATACATATATACATACACGTGCGAAATAAGTAGGGTGAGCCGACAAGGCTGCTCTAGACAACTACATATCTAAAACTGGAAGTCGACAAGGACACATAATACCCAACTATAAATGACTGTCTATAGATCTCTAATAGAATATACAACTGTACAAGGACGGGACTGGGCCCTGTCATACCCATATATGTAAACAAACATATCGTACTAAAATCCAAAGCAACTCCAAATCAAGTAAAGCACACCAACTCTCGCTGATCAAGGATCCTAAGAAGGGGGACCATCAGCTTGTCTACCTACACCTGCGGGCATGAAATGCAGGCACCGAGAAATAGGGTGTCAGTACAAATAATGTACTGAGTATGTAAGACATAAAAAATCAGTATATAAAAGACATAGATAAAATATAGAATAAGAATTTCCGCCTGTAAGTCTAAATCATTTGTAAATCCCGAAACATTTGTGATGTCATGCACGTGCGTATAAATGTTGTGTCATGCATAGGTATAGGTGTACATAAAATCATCAAGCCTCTGAGGGCATCCAATCATATTATCTCGGCCATTGTGGGAAAATCATCAACGTATACCAGTTGATCAGGTGGTGGTGCGTATATAACGACGTAACCTTTTCCCATATCCCATAAACATTATGTTTAACCAAAGAATTAGATTCTCTACCAACGCTATTTTAAGAAGAACACGGGTTTGTGATAATCAAAGAATTTGCTAATAATTGTAAGTAAATTCGTAAATAGAAAGCAGAAAGATGCGTAAAAAGTAAGTGTATTTCAATAGTAGTTCGAACGTGTCCTTACAAGTTATATTTACTCCCTTTTATAGGGAATTTTTTTTTAATATAACGTTTACTCTTTTCAGTGATTGAGCATTAATGGCTAATAATGGCATTAATGTGGCGTTACAATGATTAATCGCAACTGTTGCGTGAAGATTATGTAACGTTTTGGCTCATTAATTGAAGATCCCCGAATCTGTCCTTTATTCCGTCTTGATTCATTCTGACTGTGTCTATTCACCTTCTCAATTAGTTTGATATTCCCGTATCTGATTACCCCGTGGGTATGTTGTTCCATTCCTCTTTATCTCGTACCTCTTCATAAAGTCTCGTACAGTTGTCATGTTGTCATTGCTCCACATAGATTGTTGAATCATCATAAGTATTACACGTGTGAAGCTCATTTTTACCAATACAATATATATACGCATATATAATGACATTTGGTCATGTGTCATTGTATATGTATAAATGAATGCAATGCATGAGAAGTACGTCAACAAAATATCTCAGAACATCATAAGGTCATTATGCCTCTGATTAATATCATGAAATAAACTTTATCAACTTACGTATTTTCTGAGATCCATGAACAGATGATAGAATAATAGGACACATGGGGAATCAAGAACATAAGCATGTCTAGCATTTCTATGAATAGAGTCATTTATAGAAGTTGTGCATTTGCTCGTTTCATTTGTATCGTATGGATCATGCCTTTGGAAATAAGAGATAGCCTTAACATACTTGAACCGATTCTCTTAGAATTTGCAATTCACGCTTTACATAATCAACAACCAACAACCGATTCTCTTAGAATTTGGTATGTAAATGTTTTGATTACTTACTCACGATCAACCCACTCTACTTACGCAACAGATTCAATTTGATTTTTAAAACACACATGAATTTTCATTGCAAAAACGTGAAGTAACTTGATGGCATGTAGTATCTTGCTAATTGTAGAAAGCTTTTAGTGGGTGTGTACCACTTGGTGGATGACTAATCCACCCTAATCCCTCAAAGTATGTCATCTATGCAAGACTTAATGAGTCACTTAAATGGGATGGGGGGTGCTGCCACATAATTCCTTAGTTTGGGGGGGTAATCTTTATCGAATAATTTCTTAATTAATTAGGTAATATCCCATTATCCAATAATTAACAAATTATCCACATAATAAAGAATTATCTCAAATTATTTAAAATACTACTCACTTTTAACACACTCTATGTACCTTATTATCGTCCTTATGGGGTACCTTATATGGCACTAGTCCATAAATACCGGGTATTATAGTTCGGACCGTATTCTATCCCATATCGACAAACATCGACAAAACTCACTTTCTTTGATTCAATTACCCTTTACCCTTCACTTACTTATCGCTTATTATAAATAGCATAAATGCTTATAACCTCAAGATAATCTAATCCCTGAGTCTACGTCGATTAACTGAAGATGAAACTTTAACGTATGAAAACGCGAGGTGTAACAAAATTTCCTATGTGTTCTTCGAACATTCGATTTACTAGGCGTTGGTAATTTGCATCAGCTTTTTTTAGTCCGAACGTCATTATGTTATAACAATAGGTGCAGTATTTAGTGATAAATGAAGTCTTTTCCTGATCCTCCGGGTTCATCTATATTTAGTTGTACCCGGAGTAGGCATCGAGAAACTAAGAATCTCGTGGCTGGCCATGGCATTGATCATACGATCGATAACCGGCAAAGGAAAATAATCCTTAGGGCATGCCTTGTTCAAGTTTGTATAATCACGCACATTCTAAGTTTATTTCTCTTCTTAGGGACTACCACTACATTTGCTAACCATTCGGGATATTTTATGTAATGACCTGACCGGTTGTTTTGCTTTCTAGAATCTCGTTCCCCTAAATAAGACTCCCCGTATGTGCTCTTACTATTTTATGACTTGTAGGGATGATTGATTTGAGATTTGGAAGGGTTCGGGTTGAAATCAGAACACTTGATTCCTTAGGTTGGCCTTAAAAGGCTAAGTTTAACTTTGGTCAATATTTTGAGTAAACGACCTCAGAATTGAGATTTGACGGTTCCAACAGGTTCGTGTGATGATTTCGGACTTAGGCGTATGCTCGGTTCGGGTTTTGGATGACTCGGGAGCGTTTCTGCGCCTAATATCAAAAGTTGGTTCTTGAAGAATCTTGAAGTTCTTTAAAGTTGGTTTGGAGCGGGTTTTGATGTTATTGAGGTCCAAGACTAATTCTAATACCGGAAATAGTTCTGTAATGTCATTTAAGACTTGAACGCAAAATTTGGTGTCAATCCGAGTAGTTTAAGTACGTTTCGGTGCATTTGGAGCAGAACAAAAAAACTTGAAGTTCATAAGTTTGATTCAATTAGTTTTGGGGTGTGATGCTTAGTTTTAATGTGGTTTCAGGCATTTCGATAGTTCGAGCGATTCCGTTTTATGATTTCAAACTTGTGGGTATGTTCGGGCACCAGGGGCCCCGAGGTGTCGATCGGACGAGGCTCGGACTAAGTTAGAAGTTGGGTGCAGTTGCTGAAGCTCCACTTCGATTATAATCGCACCTGCGCTTGGCCAGCTGCAGGTGCAAACCATGATCCGCAAAAACGAAAATACGAAGGAAGCCCAAGCACCGCAAGTACGAGAACTGTGGATGCAAGAGTGGAAAGGGCTCGCAGAAGCGGCTCCTTGTGTCCGTAGATGCGGAGCCCGACCAGGTGAAGAAAAGGCTCACCTGCGAAGGTCTTGCCGCAAGTGCAGGACCACAGATGCTGCCCATGCACAACAGGTGCGGAAGCCGCTGGGAAGTGAGGGTTCATTTAATACGGACTTTGGCCGTTTTTATCACATTTTCTTCCACTCTTGGGCGACTTGAGAGCTTTTAAGGAGGGGATTTCGACCTAGCTTTGTGAGGTAAGTAATTTCTACTTAATGTGAGTTTAATACGTAGATTATCGGTAGATTTTAACATGAAAATTGGTAGAAATCATGGGCTTAGATGAAAAACCTAGGGTTTAATAAAAATGGGATTTTACCACGAAAATGGTCATGGAACTTAGTAAAAATCATATATTTATATTCCTTAGGTTATGGGTAACAACTTTCTTCGAAAATATCCGGAATCTGGGCACGTGGGCTCGGGCGTGAATTTTAGGATTCTTGCATTTTAGGTTGGGTAATATAGTGGGGATATGAACTTTTGAGAATAGATTGATTAATTTATGCAATATTTGACTAGTTTCGAGTCCTTTGGCACCAAATTTGGAGGTTTGAGCACGTTCTTGAATCGGGAAGTAGGCTTTAAGATGAGGTAAGTCTCCTTTCTAACCTTGTAAGAGGGAAATCTCCCCATAGGCGAATTAACTAATATATGTGACTATTTGTGGAGGCTGCGTACGTATGAAGTGGTGAGAGTCCGTGCGTAGCTACTATTCATGCTAAAGTCCGGGTAGTCTAGGACCCGTATCATGATATACTTGAAATAATTGTGCCTTTACTTGTCAATTAGATTGCTTAAATAATGATTCCATATATTGTAAAAGAATTCCAAAAGGATAATTCTTCACTCATTTGAGGTTATGAATAGAACACTTGAGTGTTATTGAAAAACTTGTGTTCTTTAAGTGTTTTCTATTGTAGAGCGGGTCGAGCGCCTCGGCAAGTTAAATAGATGCATATATGGTTTGTGTCGTTCGACCCTCAGTAGTGCACATTTTAAATATTATTGTGTTGGTTCGGGCCGTACGACCTCGGCATTATTTGTGCATGTTCACTCTTGGGATTAATAATTGTGAAAAGGATATTTATCATCTCTTGTTATAGAGTTTTCATATATTTATTGTGATCCATGTTTAGTTACGATTTTGACTTATTAACATTAACCTTAGTAAGTGTCAAGTCGACCCCTCGGCACTACTTCTTCGAGGTTAGACAGGATACTTAGGGGATACATATTGTTTTATGTACTCACGCTACATTTTTGCACTTAAATGTGCAGGATCCGAGGCAGGTGCATCTTGATACGCATCTGGCGCGCATTCTTGATCTTGGTTCTAGATTTCACGGTGAGATGCCCTTCTGAGTCGTTAAGCAGCCTGTCAGAGTTTCTCTTTATGTAACGACCTGATAGGTCATTTTGAGAAATTAAGCTCCGTTCGATGGAATAAGGTCTTGAACGGCTTCACTTTATGTATCAACTACGTACATGGTTGGATTCAGTTACCGGATAATCCGGAGTCGAATTGGAAGGAAAAATTTCTATTTTTGAAGCTTAAGTGATGGAAGTTGACCGGAGGTTTGACTTTTGAGTAAACGGCCTCAGAATGAGTTTTGGATGATGCCAACCGCTTAGTATGATGATTTTGGACTTAGGCGCGCGTCTGGAATTGGTTTTGGAGGTCCGTAGAGTAATTTGAGGCAATTCAGCGGAAGTTAGAATTTTGGCGATTTCGGCCGATAAGTGAAAATTTGATATCGGGCTCTGAATGGGATTCTGAAAAGGATTGGAGGTCCGTAGTGTCATTTATGACCTGTGTGTCAAATTTCAGGTCATTCGGACTAGTTTTGATGTGTTTCGGCATCGGTTGTGGATTTTGGAAATTTTATAGTTCATAGGCTTGAATCCATGCATAATTGGAGATTTTGATGTTTTGTGAAGTGGTTGGAAGGCTCGACTAAGTTCGTATGGATTTATAAGATTGGTTGGTATGTTTGGTCGAGGTTTTGGGGGCCTCGGGTGTGTTTTGGGTGGTTAACGGATTTGTTTTGGGAATTTAGAGTGCTCACTTGTTGGTTTTTGGAGTTTTGGTGTTTTTCCGCACCTGCGGATGGGTAGCCGCATGTGCGGTTAGTTTCCCGCAGACGCGGAGTCGCGGGTGCGGCCATTTGACCGCAGGTGCGACCCCAGGCTTTTTAGTGGGTTTTCGCACCTGCGATGGTAATTCCGCAGGTGCGGGACTGCAGGTGCGGTCCCAGGGGCGCAGGTGCAAAATTTCTGGGCAATTATATCAAATCTGAGGGTTTATGTTATTTTAACCATTTTCGAATTGGGGAGCTCGAGAGAGGCGATTTTTGGATGCTTTTGCACCTGGGTAACTTGGGTAAGTGATTTCTATCCATTATAGACCAATTTCTATGATTTCAATCTTAAATCCAACCTTTAATTTCGAAAATTTTGGGTAGAAAATGGGATAAACTTCATATACCGAATTATTGAGTTTTGATTGGGTTTTTGGCCTCCGGTTTGAGAGATTTTCATATGTTTAGACTAGTGAGTGAATGGGTGTCCGGAAAATATAATTTTTACCCGATTCCGAGACGTGGGCCCGGGAAACTTTTTGCGCAATTTTCCTAATTTCGCGTCTTAGCTTCGAATTTATTAGTCAAACTAGTTGCTTGTAGTATTATTTACACGATGCTATTGATTTGATTTGATTTGGGCCATTGGGAGTCGGATACCCGTGGCAAGAACGTGATTTCAAGTTTGGTTTGAGCGGTTGAGGTAAGTGTCTTGCCTAACCTTGTGGGGGGGATTTTCCCTTAGGATTTGAGTCTTCTATGTTGATTGTAGTCAGTGTACGAGGTGACGAGTGCATTCTCAGACTTGTTCGTGGAAAGTTGACCCTTTAGGAACCTTAGGTCCTTATATTCGCAGAGTATGAATTGTCCTTAGCATGATTGAATTTCCTAATTTCTAGTGTCATCTTTATCTTCTTAAATTTGGAAGTTCTTACTTTTGGATTTACTCTTATTGCCTATTTGACTCCTAATATACTTATCTGAAGATTTTATTTCCTTTACTGTCATGCTATATCTTCTTAATTGCGTATCTCAAATTTGCAATTATCTTCATCTCAACCTATAATTGTTTGATCTTAAATGAAGTTATGATTATTCTCTAATGCTTGTCCTTAAGTGGAAATTTTTGAATATTCTCGTAACTGCTCAACCTTAAAAGAAGTTTAGATATTTTATACCTTCGTGACTTGCCCTTATATGGAGTTACCAGATTTTGTGTTGATTTCTTGTTGTGCACCCGTGTAATTAGGTGCGGCTGTTACATGCTATTTTCCTTTCTTGTTGAGTGATTCGTAATATGCCTAGCTCTCCTTATTATGTTTATTTCTTGTGAACTAGTTTTGCCTATCTTGTGGTCGAAGGTTCTTGAGTTAATGTACAAATTGTATCTTGAATTGTTGCCATTGTTGTTGTTGTACTTGTTGTGGTGATGCACGAGGTTTCTGTCGTGCAGTTGTTGATATGGGGATTTGCACGAGGTTTCTGTCGTGTCATGTTTTACTACTGATATTGCACATGCAGCGTGATAAGGTGGGATACGAGATTGAGTGTTGCGCATGTGGTGTGACAAGGTGGGAACATGTTTATGCACGTGTGGCGAAACAAGACGGGCATATACTTTACTATTGCACATGTGGCGTGACAAGGTGGGTTATGTCAGGGATTGGTTGTGATACTTGTGTTGGCCTGGGGGCATCCCTTGTTGTTGATATTGTGTACTGGAACACCTACCGTGTGAGTTTATTCGTGTGGAAACTTATGAGATGAAAATGTACGTGTTGCCCCCTTTTGTTTTCCTTATGTCTATTGGTTGTTGAAATCATGTTAGGACACCTGCACAAGCAAACACATAGTTAAGTACTACTAATGGATTCAGGACTCCTTGTTGTTGTCAAGTATAGANGTTGTGCTTACCGTATGGGTGGGAATGACCCAATTGGCACGTGAGTCGTCCGTGCAGTTAGTACTCGAATGAGGGCGCAAGATGCCAAGTGTTAGGGTTCGAATATTGGGACCCGTAAATGGTGATTTGTCCGAGGTTCGGAACCTCGTGGAGATGACTATGAATTTGATGTAGAAGTGGTTGAAGTTGTGGAGTCATACCATGTACGTGTTGCATACTTATATGCCGGATTTGTTTGTGTTCTATTCAGTCTTGTGTTACTTCATGGTCTTTCCGTTGATGTTTATTGTTTTCCTTCTATATCGAAGTCACTGTGTCGTTAGCTATATTGCGTAGCCTTTATGTGTATATCATTATTTCCCTGATCCCTATATTGATACTTGTTCAGTTTTATTAGACCAGTGGGTATCCTGACTAGTCCTCGTCACTACTTCACCGATGTTAGTCTTGATACTTACTGGGCACCGTTGTGGTGTGCTCATACTACTCTTCTGCACATTTTTTGTGCAGATTCCAGGTTTTCGCATAGCCGGTCGATCGTTTGTCAGTAGCGCGATTGTTGTTGTGGAGACTCAAGGTAAAACCGCTTCAGCGTTCGCATATACAATGTGTACCGGATCACTTGCTTCAGAAAAATACTAGATTTTATTTATTATTGTTGATTATGCCATGAATCTTAGGCTTACCTAGTCCTTAAGACTAGGTTCCATCATGATACCCAACGGAGAAAGATTTGGGTCGTGACACTTTATTTTGTTTGTCTATTCTTTTTTTTTCAGGCAGTAGGATAGACTTCTTTTGTATATTCTACTAAGTTGCCCACATACTTGTGACACTATATCTTGGCATGTATTAGTAGACTTATGATTTTTTTTTGGGTTTTGTTCTTATGGTTATAAACAGTTCTACCCACGTCACTTATTAATTTAAATCGGTCTCTCGTCAAATCTTTTAAATTAAAGAAATCACTACATGGGAAATTTGTTAAAAATGGAAATGTTATTGAGTTGTTCGTTGTTGGCTTGTCTAGCAACGGTGTTGGACGCCATCACGGCCTGATCTGGAAAGTTTGGTTACCTCGTCCTTGATGAATGCATGCTTAACCTCGGAGTGGGCCTTCTTTTTTGCTTTACTAGATGAAATTTCAGGTCCAGGCTTAGTCGATGGGTAGTGATTTCTGGTGGTATCCCTGTCATATCGAGATGGGGCCAGGAAAAGAAATCCATATTAGCTTTAAGGAAATGAATAAGTTTGTTCCTAACCTTGGGGGTTAGCCCCGTGCCCACGTATGCCTTTCGTTCGGGCTGGTGGTTTATCAATATGACTTGTTCCAGCTCTTCGACCGTTGACTTGATGGCGTCGAAGTCTTCGAGAATTATGAAGGATCGAGGGATCCATTAGTCGTCATCCTCGTTGATCCCTTGCTCCTGCAATTGGGTCGAGGCCGGTGTCTGTGGTTGCTATTTGGACTTTTGCTTCCGGTTCGACTCTGATCCCTTTGCTGATGAGAGTGCCGATACCGGTATCACTTTGTCGACTGCAAACATCTCATTGGCGGCAGGTTGCTCCCTGTACACCATTTTCACTCCCTCCGGTGTTGGGAACTTTAGAACTTGGTGAAGGGCCGAAGGTACTGCTCTCATGTTATGGATCCAAGGCCTTCCGAGCAGCACGTTATACCTCATGTCACCCTCAATCACATGGAACATTGTTTCTTGGACGGTCCCATCTACGTTCACTGGCAAGATAATTTCACCTTTGGTTGTTTCACCCGCCATGTTGAAGTCGTTAAGAACCCGAGTTGCAGGCACAATTCTATCCTGTAGGCCGAGCTGCTCCACGATCCTCGATCGAATAATGTTGGCCGAGCTACCTGGATCAATCAAAACACATTTAATTTGAATTTTATTCATAAGAACAAATATTACCAGTGCGTCGTTGTGGGATTGTGAGATACCTTGGTGCATTTGAATATGGGTCCCTGTGGAATGTCGAGCCCACCAATGATCATGTGGATCACGTGTTGTGGTTCTTCTTGTTCGTTCCTCTTGTTTTGCATCTCTGTCTCTGAAGTGGTTCTTAGCTCAGTCGCTCAAGAATTATCGAAGATGACCCTCGTTAAACAAACGGGCTACCTCATCCCTCAGATGTCTGTAGTCTTCTGTTCTATGACCATGAGTACCATGGTATTTGCACATTTGATTAGGATTTCTCTGGGCCGGATCGGTCTATAGGGGTCTAGGCCACCTGGTATCTTTGATCCGCCCAATGGCCGATACAATAGTTGATGCATCAACATTGAAATTGTATTCTGATGGTCGTGGTGCTTCTGTGGGATCGACATTTCTATCAAAACCACTCGTACTCATGAGCCCTCGGGAGCTCTGTCCTCAATTATTTCTTCGATCACTTCGAACGGGATTGTGTCCAGGACCGATGTTTCTCCGATCTCCACCATATGGTTGATACCAATCTCTGTTCGATCACGTTTCTCTGTCAATGTCTCTTTGAATTATATCGACGGTCCTGTTTAGATAAACAGAACCGGAATGAGTTCCCAATTGATCATCCTCGACCCTGGTTTTTTACTGGTACCAATTATGCACATCGGCCCATGTCACAGCTGGATATTCGATTAGATTCTGCTTTAACTGTCGTGAGGCCATCGAACATTGTACGTTCAGTCCTTGAGTAAAATCCTGGATGACCCAATCATATGCAACCGAGGATAGGTCCATACGTTCCATCTAGAAACGAGATATGAACTCTCTGAGCATTTCGTTGTCTTTCTGCTTCACTTTGAAGAGGTATGACTTCCTAGTCTCGACCTTTATAACTCCGACGTGTGCTTTGACGAAGGAATTTGCTAGCATGGCTAAGGAATCAATGGAGTTGGGAAGCAAATTATGATACCATATTATCGCCCCCTTCGATAAATTTTCTCCGAACGTCTTCAGCAGAACGGACTCAATCTCATCATCCTCTTAATCGTTCCCCTTTATTGCGCATGTGTAAGAAGTGACATGCTCATTGGGGTCGGTGGTCCCATTATACTTGAAAATTTCTGGCATACGAAATTTCTTTAGGATGGGCTTAGGAGCCGCACTTGGGTGGAAAGGCTTTTGCATGAACTTCTTCGAATCCAAACCCTTTAGAATCGGTGGTGCCCCCGGAATTTGATCAACTCGGGAGTTATACGTTTCTACCTTTTTGTCAGTTGCCTCAATCTTTTTATCCCCTAATTCAATTAGATTTGTGAGCTCTTCGAGCATTTCATAATGGCAGGGTCAGTCCCTGATTCATTCATTTTTTACCTCTCCGGTACTAATTCGGCCATGTGAACAACTTCAAGTGAGGGCTCGGGTTCAGCCATAATCGGTGCGCGGTTCTGATTTTGGAGTTGCGCTATGGCAGCTTGTTGGGCCTGCAACATTTCAAATATTAATCGAAGGATGACTCCGCCATCTCCGGCCCTGTGTATCTTGACCGGCTGGTCGAACGTCTCTACAGACGCTATTTTCGGGGTCGACGCCCAGATTCGCATTTAGGGCGACATGGGAACTGACGTCTGTTGATACCCAATTTTTTCTTAAATATTTTAAATTTGCATATATAACTTCAACATCATGTATCAATAGCAATTGATATTTTTTCACAATTTTCCTGTATTTGTATTAATCTATCCATCATTTTATTGCCAATAAATAATTATAAAATTGCATTACAAATGATTTCAAAATTATTTCTTGGTTTCATTAATTATTTTTGGTCCTATTAAGACCAAATTATTTTATAATTAGCCAAATTGGCACATTTTGGCTATAATTGCAATAATTTTGTAATTATAACCCAATCATACGATTTTATACTATTTTTATCCAGAAATTAACCATTTGTATTTTTATAATACCAAGTAATCATTTTTAATTATTTTCTACGCATGAAATTCATTTTTTATAATTACAACCATTTTTATAAATTATTTTAATTAATTTACATTGGGTATTTAACAAATAGCCACTTTTATTACATTTATAGCCTAATTAAACCAGGCCCAAGTCTGATTAAAAACGGCCCAAATACCCCAGGCCCAATACATTATCCTACCCGACCCAATCCCTTGTCTAATCTGGATCGTTGATCAATTTTAATCAACGGTCCAGATCTCCTCTTTCCTTAATTAACCCTAGAGACTACCCCCCCCCCCTTCCCCTATCATTTCTCTCTTTCACTCCGTTGTTACACATCTCTCTCATTTCTCAAACTCTATCTGCTAAATCTAAGCTCTCACCGGTCATCGACTTACCAGTAACTATGGCGGTCTCACCTCCATCCCAACCTTCATGGTTCCTTCCTACACCGAGTTATTGTTGCCTTGAGGTCCTCAAAGGAGCTAGAAGGTGGTTCACTCACCTCCCATGATTTTCATGTCATTCTCAGGCCGTCCATGGCCGTCCGAGTAAGATCCTCCCATCTCCGTCTAAAATATGTGGTTTCTAAGCCGATTCTCTCTCTCACTTTGGGTTCTCTCTCTGAAACCGTAATTTTAACGCTTGATTTCTTAGATCTACAATAGATCTGGGTATATTCCGAGTTATTTTGTTGTATTCCTTAAAAGATTTTCTGATTTCTCTAAAACGACTCTTCATCTTCAAACTAGGGTTTCTTAACCTCTTCTCCAAATGGGTTTTGCTTCTGATTTTAGTACTATTCTATGATTTTCACTATGTTTAAACGTTTAAGTTTTTTCCCCTTTTGCTTGGTTTATTATGTTAAAACCCTAAGTTTTTTGGTCTTAATCATAAGTACTGAATATGTTCTTGCTTACTTGTTCATCTGATTTATTAGCATGTCTGTTATTTATGAATTCGTTCTGAGTTTTCTATGCTTTTATTCTATTTTGCTTATTAGGGTTTCTGATTCTTTACTTCTTCCGCCTATATCATGTTTATTCTATCAATCCGTACTATGCTCTATGTGAATCCCTAATTTTGTATGATTTTATCCTATTTGGTCTATTAGGGTTTCTGATTTTGCCTATTATATGTTTATTCCGCTTGTTCTCATAAATTTGTGTTAATTTCTCCTAAATCAGTACTAGTTGCTATTTTTGAATCTTTGAATCTCTGTGATTGATCCTTCACTGATTTTTTGTGATATTCTCTACTGATTTTAACCTTTAAGATATTTTCTTACCTTAATCTATGGTCGAGCATGCTGTCAACTGATTCTTAAGTATTTTCCTTAATTAGAATATGCTGAACCTAGCCTCTATTACATATTCTATACTTATGCTATGCTGAAACTATTTCCTTATGTGTTATATTCAGCCTTATATCATTTCCTTCCTTATTTATTTTCTGCATATTACCGTTTGAAGTTAACTCCTTAATTAAAGGGAGTACTTATACTAATTTGATTCTAATTGGTACATAGTTCCATAATTATTGCTTAACTATGATTTTTGCCTTATTGTCAACCTAGTCTTAAACTATATATACATTGTTTTTTCATTCAAACACAAAAACACATTGCTCAAAACTCGCTCGTATACACAAATACTCTCTTCTAATCTCCTTCTAGTTACTTGCTATTATCAGTCGGCTGCAAGCCAAGGCTGATTATTCTACCCCCTTTACTCTTCATTCTGTGTTTGCTATCTCCTATATTGGTATGTCCTAATTTTATTTTAAGTTTCAAAAACAACATGTTTCTTTTAGTATTTCAATTCATCCTGTTTTTAATATGTTTTACCTATGGTTTTGCTGCGATGGATGCACTTGACCTGCTTGCACTGTTGTTCACTTAGCATGTTATGTACTCCCCTCCCTTAGACTCAGCATGCTTATGAAATGCTATCCCCCTTTTAGTATACCTCAATATGATTTTTCCTTACTTATGCTTCTCTTATTATTGGCATGAACTTTTTGTGGCAAAATAATTTGTACCTTATGTTATTCGGTCCTGAGTAATCCTAAAGTTTATGTTATATCCTTGATCCCTGGATGCCCCCAGCATATTGTTGATTTTGTACTTAAGTGTTCCTGAAACTATGTTCTTACCTATATGCCTTATGTGTCCCTAATCACCCGTTACCCTGTTTGGTGTTGTTGAACCTGCCTTAGTTCTGTGTTCTTTGGTTGTGTATAAACCTGTTTTGGGTGCTATGTCTGGACTGTTGCTTGCTGCTCTACTCTCTTTTCAAAAACTGTTTTACTACATAACTCTGTAGTTCTTTACAAAATCTATCAAACAAGTCTCTTTTCAAATTGTTTTCCTACTTAATCTTTTCAAAACTATGTCAGGAACTCTCACTCTACTCTTAGATATTTAAGTTATGCCCCTCTAATGTGGGACTGCTTAGGGATCCCTATAAGATCCCTCTGAGCTCTGATGCATTATAGCTACCCCTTCCACACTGCACTTACTCAATTATAGTTATGAAATCTGGGTATGAGCACTGCCCGGGATCCCTTGAGGTCCTTAGGGAACTCTGACACACCCGGATATAAGAAAGGCGATGAAAAATTTGGGCACTTGGGGTTCTGGAAGTCTGGGTCACTTTTCAGGATCTCTATAGTTTAACTTCTTATTTTCCTTTATCTATTTACGTAATTTATTCAGCTGGTCTGTAATATTTATTTGTAAATGAATATTGGGGATGGCTAGTGAAATAGGAGGGGATAGCTATATAATTTTATCGACGCCACTGGGTAAAAATCATGCCTTAAGCTTTACATTTCCTATATATGCATTGGAATCCATGCTTAGGATCAACATGCCAAACATGCATTAGATATCATGTCTTTAAGGCTTTTTCATGTTTACTGCTTTAACATACAACATACCTCAATTTATGATTGTGCCTACTACTTAGAAATCATGCTCCTTAGGCGATAAAATTAATACTCATGTGCACTCATGAATCATGCTTAACAACTCTGTAATTCTCTGTGCATTTTAGAAATCATGCTTTGGTAATCCTGTGCATCCTGAAATTATATCCTAGCCACCCTGCATTCACGTGTGCATACTAGATACCATGCTCTAGGATTTCGTTTACATTTACTTAACTACGCCTAGTTTAAACTGCTGATTCATGAAAAGGTACAAAATAACCTCGCATATGATTATCATGTCTGTTCTTAATAGAGATTGGTAACTATCTCTGCATTCTCATATTTACATCACTTAGAACATCATGTTTTAGGTAAAACAACCTCTGAACTGTTTAATAATTCTGGTAGTCATTATGCACAACCCCACGCCTAAGCAAGCCTTAGGTAATCAACCTCTTAAAAAATGAATATTGTTCTGATTGCGTTTGTTGCCTAAGGGCTAATAGGTTTTTTTAAAACCAGTAGGCGCAAGCTGATTAGTACCTTCCTATTGAGTTTATAAACAAGTTGCATACTTCTGTGCATTGATATTCACTCAGACATCATGTCTTAGGATTCTGTCTAATAAAACTACCTCTTGTTTTGTGTTTGATACGTGTTGTTTATGTGCAATATCTGTGGAGGTAAATCTGATCCTTTTAAACCACTTTTCCCGCATTTATTTGTAAAGTCCTGCTTATTCTTGCATGTCGCCTAGAATTTTATCCTTTTAACCTTAGGGAGTTTTGTCTAGAACTGGTAACGGCACGCAGAGGTCGTTAAATAAACTCGCTTAATAACCGCTAAGGGGTGGGAAAGGGTAGACATGGATATGATATCCGGTGTGATAATGCCATGAGTATCCCCTCTTCTGAGGAGTGATTACCGGGCATTGTACTGATGTAATCCTATAGGATAAACAACCTAGGACCCCCTATCCCTTACACATGTGTGCTTAGATTGTAAAACCTCCAGAATTTTGTATATGTGCTTAGACTTTAAATCTTTTAAACTTAAGTACATATGTGTTCTTGGACTGCAAATCTTCTCAAAACCTTCATCTATTTGCCTATGTGTTTATTGCTTATATGCTATTTGTTCACAAAGTTTGTTTGGGTCGGGAACCACAGTTGTGGACTTCGAGGGGTGCCTAACACCTTCCCCTTGAAGTAATTTCAAGCCCTTACCCTATCTCTGGTTATCTAATCTGTGTTTGTAAATAACCTTTAGTAGGTGCCTAACGCACCGTAACTCGTTAGGTGGCGACTCTTCAATTCCTTACCCCTTTCCCAAAAGGAAATGAGTTGTCCCAATAATGTCGAATACCCTGACCGATCCGAAAGGGGAGGAAAGAGGGGGGCGCGACAACGTCGATGGGGTCTGCAACCGGTACTCCCTCAAGGCCAGCCTGAGGTACTTCGATCCCTGGGGTAGCTATATTGTCGTTTCCCATGAAAATCAAGGCCACTATAGGCGTGTGTGGGTACTGTTTGTGAGTTCGACATGTTGATCCTGAAATCAAAAACACGTAGGAGAACAAGAGTAAAGCAGTGTGTGTTCTAAGGATTAGTATCAGGCAATCACTATTATCCTTCGCCCACGATGAGCGCCAAATTGTTTACCCTTAAAATTGGATAACAATTAAATTTGTTAGTGGTTTTAAGGATATGTGATTTCACCTAGCACAAATTGATAAATATGATGATTAATGCTAGAAATTGACTGTAAAATAAAGCAAACGGGTATAAAATACAACTTGGCCCTCGAGCTAGATCGCTCTCGAACCGGCAGAGTGTATAATTAAGAAATATGAACTGAACTGAAGAACAAGAGAGCTTAAGAGAGAAAAATATATACTATTGCTTTGATATGCGAGAGTTGGATGATTACAAATGATTAGAACCTCCTTTTATATAATAGAAGAATTCTACTTATGGTACAATTTTAAATACAAAACGAAATCTCTTTATTGGCTAGATAATCATTCTTGATTTGATTCGTGCCGAGATTTCCGCCACGATCCTTGCCCGGTCACGGATATCTCGTCTTTCTGTTAATAAGTTTTCTTCTATCTCGCTCGTTGTCTATTCTGTTTGTCCTCGATCCCGGATGGTCACGATCTCAATTGGTACTTCTAATCCCGAGCTTGGTGTCGCACCTTCATGTCTCGGTCTGATACAACACGGGATCGATCCTCGGTCTCCCATCATGGTCACGATTAATCAAACAAAATAGGGTGAGCCTGGTTTTGATCGTATACAATAATTTTAATATTTTCTCTTTTTATCCATATAATTTTAATGTTTCCATAATTTTAAAAAAAGTTATAATGATGGCATCAATAGACATATAAGGAGTGTATTTGATAATTTAAAATTTCTTTGAATTTTGTTCATCTAATCACATCATTCAATAGAGCTAGAGGATTAGATTGAACTAGACAAAATATTTTCGGTTTGATGATCATATATTTATTAAAGTACCAAAACTCTTGTAAATCAAACCGAATTAATTCAAAATAGATCAAACCAAACTGAAATGAACCTAACTAGTTCAAAATGGATCAAACCAATATAATGTACAACCTAATTCACTCTCTTTCACTAATGGTAGGTTTGCATTAAAAAGTAACACACGTAGCCATCAAATTTTGAATGCGCCTCTGAATACAATCGATCCTTTTTTTGCTGGACTTTGATCAGTTTTCTTTATAGGCATAACATCTGTTGTAGAACTATCAGACATAAACTCAAAATTGTAATTCAAACTTCAACGTTACGGATAAAATTTGGGGAGGGAACTTTTAAAAAAATTTCAACTTTGGGTTTGGGTAAGAAAGGAGTTGTGACGTGCAGGCTAGGCGACCGTTCGACCAATGAGTATAATTTGTAGATTGCTTGGGCTGTAATTTGCTAAACTGCACAGGAGTGAGCTGTGAGAGCATGTGACACCCACATGGTTTCTGAATTCTGAGTATTCTATCTTCACAACACAGATATGATTCTGTTCTGTTCAGTTGCTTGTGAGTTTTGAGCTTTTTTGACCAGTCTTTTACTTTTAAAAAGAACGGCTCTATGTACAAAATATTTTGTGTTAACACTAAGTTTCAGTAAAGGATCGCATGCCAAGAGTGTAATGCAGACAACATATTTAAAGCAAGGATTTGTAATTATATTCACAATTCAAATCCGCAACTTATAAATTTTACATAAATAAAGTTTATCGTTACTCCAGGACTTGCTTTCAACAAGTCCAGGAGCGGATCCATCCTATTATACGTGGGTTTCCGTGAATCCAGTAGCTTTTGTATATACCCTATATATATTAAAAAATTAATTAAATATTCATAAATAGTTGGTTGTGAGCCTCGTTACTTATTATATATTTAATTAAGATCGATATAAAAATCCAAAAATATTAAATTCAGAATCCGCCTCTGAACAAATCATATACAGTGGTTACGCCAAATAGAAAGCAGTAGATGATATATTGAATGTTGGAGAAAGGAAGACTTATTGAATACACTATCCAAAAAGATTATAATAAATGCACATCTTGGGACCAGTTAAGATTAAAGAGAAATAGAGATAGGTTTTCTATAACATATACCACAGCACGTACTATTATTTTAAAACTAATTGAAAATAACTTTTCAATTAATATAGTTTTCCAAAACTAGAGCCAAATGCAAATGGCACCTTAGTTTAGCAAGTTTATGTCGATTTCCAGAAAGTAAAACCGACCCCTGATATCAGTTGTCCGTATATCATTTATTTTTGTGCTTAATATTTTAGTTAGGCTATACTCCTACTTTGCCTCTTCGAAAAATAAAACTCTACTTGCCTCTGGTTTTTATAAAAAAGAATATACCTGCCTCTTTCCTACTTAAAAATCATGAACGGAGAATTCCTGTTATCAGTAGGGACAATAAATCTTGTTAACTTTGACAACTTACACTCAATGTGTCACGCCCCAAACTTGAAAGAGGCGTGGCCGGCATTCGGTACCATATTCGGTTTGAGCATACTGTATTAGTGATAAGCAAATGATACATGTGAAATTTATATTTAGATGACAGAGAGTGATACGTGGAATAATGAGAAAATAACAATTGAAATATTACGATTAAAAAATGTACGAGTTATAAGAGGTACGAGTCAATCACCCACGAGATAAAAAGAAACTTATATTCGAACCTAAAATAGTCCCTGAAGAGGCACCGATGGAATGAATCAAGACGGTAAAAGGGAAGATTCATGAACCTCCAATTAATGAGGAATGAGAATCAGAATTGTTACAGAATCTTCATGAACAGTTACGATTACCAATTTTAACGGATCATTAATGTCATTAAAGCTCAGAATGATTCTGCCATAAACGATAGGAAAAATTATATTTGTAAACTTTTATATAAGGGGGGAGAATTTCACTTGTAAAGACGCGTTTTGACTTCTATTGGAATACAATTATTTTCTTTTGCTTACAATCAATTATTTTAATATCTTTTTGTCAATTTTATTTCCTTTCAAGTGATTTATTGAGGAAGTAAGGAATTTTTTGGTTATCAGTAACCCGAGTTCTTCTAAAATAGGCTTTGATTAAAAATCTTATTTTTTGCTTAAACACATACCACTCTGTAACTATGAACTCTGGAGGGGTAACCCACAACTTAGGCCAATGAGGTCATATTTCGAATCATCTGAAAATAACGTCTCTCTCATACATCTACTGATATATAAAATATATAGGACTTGTCTACAAGCCTCTAGAGATAACTGAATTGTATCATTGTTGGGACAGGGTCTCGACCTACCCATCAAACCTGTATACGAAAAATGGACTCCAAGGTTTAAACCTGGTAACTCTGAGGGAGTGGAGCTTATCAACTAAGCTGATGTTTGACTCTGTCTGCTGGGAATGTCTATACAGTTGTCTATCAGGACCAGCAGGCATGAAATGCAGCGTCTCCGGCAAAAGAGACGTCAGTTGGAAATAGTTTACCGAGTATGTAAGACAATAGAATAACTAAAAGTTGAAATTGAACTGATAATACAATAATTGAAAGTAACTGAGAGTCAAAGATGATCTGAAGATATGCTTACCTGCTGATACTGACTTAACTTTTCAGTATAGTAAGTAAAATAGTTGTCCAGCCCTATAAGGCTCAGTACGTATAATTGCTCTGCCATAGTAGGCTCGCTCATAGGCACTCAACCACAGTAGGCTCGGTACATAATTTTCCATATGATCAGAGGTTGCCCAATAGGGGCATGCGGCCTGCCCCACCGATTATAGCTCGATGGTGGTGAAAATATTATAGTACTGCCTAATAGGGGCCTGCCAACTGATTACACACACACACAACCTAATAGGAGCTTCTTATCTCTTGACTAGAAGAAGACAATACTTAATTGAATATAAAGTCTCGATAAGGAAGAATGTTGTAACTCATGAGACTAGGATAATTTACATAAATTCTAGAGTATGAATTTCTCTTTAGGTTTCATTATCAAACATATGTAGTTACGAGATTATGCCAAAATGAAGGAAGGGTTTAGCCTTAATATACCTTAACCCCGTTGAGCCCTTAATACCTTCCAAGCAACTCTTCAAACAACTCAATCGAATCTACCATAGATAAGGAGATTCAAAATCAGTGCTGAGTAAAGGCTAAGTCCGTAACTTAAGATAGTAGCTCGTTTACGTAAATTCGACAATATCTCCTCTGTAAAAAGGTCCTCCTCCAATATCACATACCAACAACAACTAGAAAAATCCAGCAACATATAAATATCAATAACAAGACACCATATAACAACAACAAGTCACAACTACTTCACGACGCATGGGAAGCTTCGGCTGGAATCTGTACCCCATATCACCCCTTAAAGACTTATTACTTTAACTTAACAACATTATTAACATGAAAATGAAGTCATTCAAACGATTCTAGCCTTATACCATATATTTATAACAAAGAAAATAATCCACAACTCCAAGTATCCTCAATTAGCAACTTTATTCACTAGTTCGTGTCTAGTCCATCCATTTAAATTAATAACCATACCTTAAGCACATTCAAGAACACAATATACTTACCTCATACGGCAGCTTCAAGTTGAAATCCAAGTTACATTTAGCTTATAGCAGTCCTCAACAACAATACAACACCATAGAAGTGACTTAAGCTAATCTGCACTTTCAATCTTAAGTTTCATATGTTTCTTTGATCAATTAACTTGATAAACATATTGACATGCAGAACAATAGAAACCATATCATAATCAAATTATTTCCCTCAATTTCCGGCCATAAAAACATATATATATATATATATATATATATATGTTTTTATGGCCGGAAATTGAGGGAAATAATTTGATTATGATATGGTTTCNTATATATATATATATATATATATATATATATATATATATATATATATATATATATATAGCCTTAAAATATATATATAGCCTTAAAATAATCCAACGAAAGATAATAACATATTTTTCCTTTTTAAGTGCTATCTTGCAATCTTTCACTCCAATACGACAAGGAACATGTATTTAACCATTATCCATTCAGTCGTATAAGTCAAATTGACGAAGATAGGGCTTTTATATGTTTTCTCTTTACAAATCTGCATAGTTATAGTCTTATAGAGCAGGACTGAAGGAGCACTTTTTAACTAAAATCTAATAGTATCAATATTTCACAATTGAAATCCACTTATAATATCATTTAAAGCTTTTGTACAATGATTAGAATTCCTGGAGTTTACATACTTCACTAGCTCGGATTTGAAGCGTAATTATTACAGTTTGCTTATGCTTCAAGATCTCTCTTAAATTATTGTTGTAAATATAAAAATGCGGCTAATCGCAACCTTAGACATTGTGGAGACAGGGAAGTTATCTCCAAAAAAGCCTCAACTCACAAAAGTATAAGTACAATAGTAATTAAAAAAATTGATAAGAAATAATAGGAAGAAGCTAGGAAAAAAGAAGCACAATAACAACAAGGTAATAAGACAATCGAAATAAAAGAAACAACAAGTAGTATTAAAAATTCAATACTAATAAAATACGATAGCACATACTAATACTACTGATAAGAACAAGGAAAATAATAGGCTACCTAACTCTCTAGCATAATCCTCTACCTCCACACATCTTCATAATTGGGGTCATGTATTCAGTAAGTTGGAGCATCATCATGACTTGTCTAATCACCTCTCTTCAATATTTCTCCGACCTACCCCTACTTCTCCTTAGGTCATACAAGGTCAACCCCTTACACCCTCTTTCTAGGGCATATGTGCCTCTCTATCTCACGTGTCTAAACCATCTAAGTCTCGTTTTTCGCATCTTATCTTCTACAGGGGGCACACCTTCTTGTCATGAATAACTTAACTCATAATTATATCTATCTTGGTACGTCACATATAAATCTGAAACATCCTTATTTCTGTTATATTCATCTTGTGGACATGGAAGCTCTTGACTAGCCAATACACATCCACATACACCATAGTTCGTCTGACCATCGCTCTGTATAACTCAATTTTAAGTTTAGGTGGCACCTTTTTATTATAAAAAACACCGAAAGCGAGCCTCGATTTCATCTATCCTTGAATAATTGACCCTAATATAATGTGTGACATACTCGTCAATCTTCCAATCCTTGAATAACTGACCCAATATACTTGAAACTTGGTCTACTAAGAATGACTTGTGAATTCAACTTATGATATTGGAGTGTGTAAAATAAATTTTTAGTTGAGGTATTTAAATGAAAAATTATGATAACTTTTGGCAGAATCAGAACCTGGGGATCAACCCCAAGGACTGACTGCGGGAGCAAGGATTGGATTTTCGACTGCATGACTTGATTCCTCTTCTTCCACTGAGTGCTCGGGGGATAANTTTTTCCGATTCGGCGGTTCGATCTATGATTTATCATTCATGGACGTTGATAAGATCCATCCATTTAGCAGCACCTTAGGATGGCATAGCCTTAAAAGTGAAGGGCGAGGTTCAAACGAGGAAAGGCTTACGGTGGATACCTAGGCACCCAGAGACGAGGAAGGGCGTAGTAATCGACGAAATGCTTCGGGGAGTTGAAAATAAGCATAGATCCGGAGATTCCCGAATAGGGCAACCTTTCGAACTGCTGCTGAATCCATGGGCAGGCAAGAGAGAACCGGGCGAACTGAAAGATCTTAGTAGCCAAAGGAAAAGAAAGCAAAAGCGATTTCTGTAGTAGCGGCGGGCGAAATGGGAGCTGCCTAAACCGTGAAAACGGGCCAAGCCTGATGAATGGCAAATGGCGCTAGATCTACCGGATAATCAAGTTGTACCGGAATGTCTACGCTTTTTCTTCTTAGATCGAATTAGAATGAAATAGATTCATTCAGTAACTTTCACAACAATCGTAATTTGACCTCCTATGCCTGTGAATTAAAGAAAGGAGGAGGTTTAGAGACTGCCAAAAGTTATTTTTCTTGCAAAAGCGTCCAAACGAAATTTTTTTCAAAATTTCAAAACTTGAAAACTTGAATTTACAAAAAATATTTGTTTTTCAAAACTCAAACAAAGGTGATGTCGTGAATATACAAATGACCCATTGATAAAGTAGTGAACAAAAAATCAACGTCACACCAATTAATTTAACCTTGTCGTTTACTAAATTCCTGGTCCAGCTGTTCCCCACAAATTTTCAAATTTCAAATTCCTTCCTAAAAAATTGAATGAATCAAAAATTGATCTCCACCCTTGCTAAAAATAGAGAATACATCTGAACCGTAAATTCACTATCCGTTACAGCTCATCCGTCCCTTCCTTTTCAAGCCCTAAAAGCCTTTCAAAAAATCTATAACCGCACTATATAAACAAACTCTTTCCCTTGTCCCTACATTTATCTCTCTCTTTAATCTTCGACTTTTCTCTGCCGCCTCACATTTCTGAGATCTACACATTTTTCTTCAAATTTCTGCATCTTTTTTCAGATCTCAGTTTCAAAAATGCGTGAAATCCTTCACATTCAAGGTGGACAATGCGGCAACCAAATCGGTGCCAAGTTCTGGGAAGTTGTTTGTGCCGAACACGGCATTGATTCCACCGGCCGTTACAACGGTGATTCAGATCTCCAGCTTGAGAGAATCAATGTTTATTACAATGAGGCAACCTGTGGAAGGTTTGTTCCTAGGGCTGTTCTTATGGATCTGGAACCTGGTACCATGGATAGCATCAGATCGGGTCCGTATGGTCAGATCTTTAGGCCTGATAACTTTGTTTTTGGTCAGTCTGGTGCTGGTAACAATTGGGCTAAAGGACATTACACTGAAGGCGCTGAATTGATTGATGCTGTCCTTGATGTCGTTCGTAAGGAAGCTGAAAACTGTGACTGCCTTCAAGGTTTGTCTTTCGACCATTCTCTTTGGCATTTTATCAAACATTTATTTGCTTGCACTTTTTGTTGTAGATCCGTGCATTTCTGAGGCTTTTGTTGACATTTCCACCGTTGGTTTTCAGGATTTTCTTATAGGCATTTTGTCGAACATGTTGTTTGAATGTCTTTTTTTATATAGATCCGTGCATTTTGAGGCATTTTGTTGATGCTTTTGATGTTTTGCTTTTTAGGATTTCAAGTGTGCCATTCGTTGGGTGGAGGAACGGGATCTGGAATGGGAACTCTTCTGATATCAAAGATCAGAGAAGAATATCCCGATAGAATGATGCTTACATTCTCAGTTTTCCCGTCTCCTAAGGTCTCTGACACTGTTGTTGAGCCTTATAATGCTACCCTGTCGGTGCATCAATTGGTTGAAAATGCTGACGAATGTATGGTCCTTGATAATGAAGCTTTGTATGACATCTGCTTCAGAACCCTCAAGCTTACAACCCCCAGCTGTAAGTCATTTCACTATCTTCATTGCGTTTCTCTTTACCTGATCAGTTTGGTTTATTACCTGTTGTAACTTATTGTTTAACTGTTTCTTATCTTTATTTGAATTGAACAGTTGGAGATTTGAATCATTTGATATCAGCTACAATGTCTGGCGTCACATGTTGTTTGCGTTTCCCTGGGCAGTTGAACTCTGATCTTAGAAAATTAGCTGTGAATCTGATCCCTTTCCCTAGGCTCCATTTCTTCATGGTTGGTTTTGCTCCACTCACTTCACGTGGTTCTCAGCAATACAGGGCCTTGACGGTTCCTGAACTTACCCAGCAGATGTGGGATGCCAAGAACATGATGTGTGCAGCTGACCCGCGCCACGGACGATACTTGACTGCCTCTGCTATGTTCAGGGGGAAAATGAGCACGAAAGAGGTGGATGAGCAAATGCTCAATGTGCAGAACAAGAACTCTTCCTACTTTGTTGAGTGGATTCCGAACAATGTGAAATCTACTGTTTGTGATATCCCACCAACTGGGCTTAAGATGGCGTCAACCTTTATTGGGAACTCAACATCTATCCAAGAGATGTTTAGGCGTGTGAGTGAGCAGTTCACTGCTATGTTCAGGAGAAAGGCTTTCTTGCATTGGTACACAGGTGAAGGAATGGACGAGATGGAGTTCACTGAGGCAGAAAGTAACATGAATGATTTGGTTTCGGAGTATCAGCAGTACCAGGATGCTACTGCTGATGAGGAGGGAGATTACTATGAGGAAGATGAAGAGGATCTTAATGAAGCTTAATTTGAATGTATGATGCCAAGCACCACAATTTCCAGTTGATGGTCTTTTGGTATTGACAATGGCAATGGAAAGTAGTAGGTCTTTGATAGCTATAATATGCTGTCATGTAATTTTCCTCTTAGTTTCAAAGACAATCTGCAGTATTGTAATAGTACTTGTTTCTGTTGGTTGTGTTTAATCGTACTTATCTTGGTTTTATGATGATGAACTGACAATTGCTCTATTACGTTGCTGGTTTTCTGCTCTCTTGTTCTGTTTCACCTTTACTTGTTTAGTTTCTGGCTGTTGGTAGCAATAGCTTGCTCTCAATGCTTGAGTTTCAGTTACAACAGGTATTTTCTTAGTTCTCTAATTCATCTGCATTTATGCCGCGTTGGTAGTAGAAAATTAAGGTCTAAATTGGTTGGGGCTGTCTTCAAAATGAAGCGGCATGTGTTTCTTCCAATAGATGGTTTGTTTGCTTGATCCTATTACTCAATCCCTAGATGTTATAGAAATTTATGCAGTAACTAAGGAAGTTTTATTTTTGTTCAATCCTTTAGGGTTGCAGTGTCTTATTATTCAATGAAGATACAATTGTGATGTGTTTTACAATGATCAGTTCCTCAAAGGTTTAGTCTTAAACAATATCAGGTGAACTAAGTATGCAGAGGATCAACTATCGTGTGTTATGGCAATTAATTTTAACTGTATTTTTCATGCAAAATTATCAAATTAATAGTATCATATTAATTTTAAAATTTAGATCTAGCAGTCTTATGTGATAGGAATGAACAAATGCGATCTCAGTCTATCACTATACATTTATTTTCGTCTCCACAAAGCAAACATAATTCGTACGAGAAGTCGCTGAATTTTCACCCTAGTATAGGAGAATTTTATTTGCAATTTTATTGTTAAACTTATTCCCAAGATCCATATAATAGTATCTTGGCTTAGATTTAACATTTTGTATACATGAAAAAGTATCTTATAGTGCAATCTAACGTATGTCATCAATTGAATTATATTAAAATTTGAAGCACGGGAAACTTAATTTTATTACCACATCTTCTTCTCGTTAAAAAGAGGGTGAAAATCATTTACATCTCCCTAGTTTGCTTTAATAATTAAATTCATCCCCCAAAGTTGAACAATTATCATTTTGCCCCTTACATTGAAGGCGACTTCAAATGCCTATTTTATCTTCTACAATTTTTATCTCTTATTTGTATTCTTCAATATAATGATATTTTTTTTATTTTAATTTATGTTATCGACTTACCTATAGATAATTAAGATTTTTTTTCAAAACCAAAAGAACTTAGAAGTAGTAGTCAAACATATAAGTTAATGACATTCAATAGTGAAAAAATGAGAAAAATAAAAAACGGAAAAGGGTTTGATATGTCCGTCTACTATGATAAATTGTTTAAAGTTGTCTCCCGTTATACTATTGGACCATAAAACTCCCAGTCGTTTTACTATCCTAACAAATGTATCCTTAATTAGACGGAGGTGACACATAGCACCCATCCGTGCCTTTTTTACATCTGGGCACATATTAAGCGACCTGCTCCACAAAACCCCCATACCCATAACCCGTAACCCCTGATTTATAACATAAAATAAACCCCAACCCTAAGTTATACTCCTACATCCATTTCCATCAAACGCTCTATGCTCTAAACTCCATTAAGACAGCCCATTGCAACAATTTTCATCATAAATTTTCTTTTCTGTTAGTGGTGGTAAAAGTGGGTGAAATGTTGGAGTCTAGTGCTACATCAAAGAGGAGGTGCCATTGTGGAGAGATTGAAACCACTTCCGATCGACCACACCTCAAAATCCCGGAAGGAGATTCTATAAATGTGCTAAACTTGAAGTAACTTGAAATTTTCCATGTGTTTAGTTTGTTAATTATTTGTACAATAATTAAATTTTTATTCATTCTTAGCTAACTATTGTCCATTATCATTAGAATGAGTTGTGTGGATATTGAAAATGGCAAGACGAACCTTTTCCGAACTAAGTGTCGACAGAAATCAGTAAGTTGCAGTATAAATTGGATGTTGCTAATGTTACAATCAATATGTTGAAGTAACTGTTGGAGTCGTGCAAGTTAGAAAGGGACAAATTGTTGGAAAAAGTTGAAGATTTGGAAGTTGAAAAAAATGTTGAAGTGAACAAAGCAAAAAAAAAACGAAGATAAAGTGGTTAAGATAAAGATGTTTATTTTGATTTCAATTGCACTTTTTGTTGAATTTGTTGCGACGATGTGGATGAAGTAAATTTTGTAAAAGAAAGATGGCATATGCTCCATATTTCACTTCCTAGTTCTTGTAATACTTAGATGTTTTTATGCTCTTATCTATGACTTTTTAGCTATTGTAAAACAATGACATAAATTGTAAATGTATGTTCCAAGTACTAGTATTTTGATATTCTATCTTCTATCTAATGTCCATTTTTAATGCTCTAATCTACTGACTTGTATTGGTTTCAATTATTTAATTCCTTTGCCAAAGCTGTAAATAAAACATGTTTTCTTCCAAATGCTTGAAGACACTTCGAAACAGACACTTGAAACATAGACACCTGAAGACAAATGCTTACAACAATTAAACTACAACTTTGAGCTTAGAACTAACAACTTATAATATTGATCTCCAATATGGAGACTTACAACTTCGAAACAGTTAGATTAATATGGCATCCAATTTCAGTAATTACATCACCAAAAATATACACTTCTTCACAGTAACTCTAGTAATTATATCACCAAAAACATACACCAAAAAATAGTAATTACATCAGTGGATCATAATATGATATCCAATTACAACATTCAGTACCAACTTTTAATCACATAAAATTAAATGGGTGATAATTGTCTATAAGTTTGCAGTAAATACATCCCACACACAACAAAAAATTCCAGCTTTGTCTTCATTTTTTCTCCTTGATTTCAACTTCCCAATTCTCTCTTGCTCTTATTTTTCCAACTGATTGCAGTTACAACAGCCTTCCCCTTCCACTGTAATGTTGGAATTGAATATGGTAGATTTGTTGGCACACTAACACCATTGTGATCACCAGTGAAGTTGATTGACCTTGTTCCAACTGGCATTTGTACATGTTGTCTCATCCTGAGCCTTGTAGTTACTTGTGATATAACTCTTGGCCTAAGCACAACATATTATTCATGTTTAACTCTTGACCTAAGCGTTTTTCCAAGTGTAGGCATGAACCTAAGCCTACTGTCCTGACTTGGTTGAGTGGCTTGAGGTGCTGAACAATTGATATCATTTTCAAATTGAGGTGCTAGACTGTCCTGACTTGGTTCAATTTCATGATCATTCAAACAACTTGGCCTCTTCCTCTACTGCTTTCCTTTTGAGTTTTTTGCAGCAAGTGTTGAACTGGTGGCAGCCTGCTCAGTTGTTGCAGCAGGTGCTGAACTAGTGGTAGCCTGCTCAATTCTTCCACTCTTACGTTGCTTCTTTCCCTGATAAAGATAGTTAAAAAGACAAGTTAGAAAATATTCTTCATGTCTAGTATTTAATGCCTTGATATTCATGTAAAACAATTATCCGACCACAAGTCCTTGCATTATGAGTTATTTCTCTACATTTGCTACAATCACGATTCTTCCTTTTTTGGACTGTGAGTCTGTGACCACACTCCTTGCCTTTTAATTGCCCCATCGTTCTTCCTTCTCTCTTAACCTTAGGCCTGCTAGACAATTTTACAAGCTCTAGAGGCTCAATTGTTTGAGATGGTTCAATCTTCCAAAACTCTTCTCCCCTAACAGGCTGTATCTTGTGCCTATAAGTCAGCAGAAATGCCTCCTTGCTGTACCACCGGTTGATTTATGTCACTGGATCACCAGAGTCATGAAGTATAGCTCTAATAGCATATGGACATGGGATTACTGTAAGGGCCCGTAACCTGCAAGTGCACTTCTTCACAGCCAAATTGACATAATGCTTGTTAGATCCTTTTGTAACTTCATAGCCATTTTGACCATTTCCATTTACTTCACAGGCTGTTTGAACAATCTGCAGATACCCATTGTACAAGTTCATGCATTTTGCACTGAAATCATGTCTCCAACTCCTAACTTCTTCTTCTTGCTCTCTTAACAGGTTCATGGTCTTGATTATGTGGATCCTGTCCAACTGCCACTAACAGTTGGTCTTTGGCTTTTCCCTTCAAAAAAGTATCATCCAAACCAATAAAAGGCATCAATCATAGATTGAAACCCATCTTCAAAGCATGTAATCACACATACATCTCAAGAACCTTCTTCTTCCTTCTTCAAGTGCACTCTTTGAAAGTGTAACAACCACATCACTACCAGGGTTACTTTCCCTCAATCCATTGGTATAAGCCTCAAGTTTCTTGTACTCTTCTGAAAAACTACCATATAGTGACTCCAATATCATCCTCTTTCATCTCTTGCACTTCCCATGACTAACATTTAGCTCAAATATTCTCTTCAAATCTAACATCATCTCCCTAACCTTGTAATTAGGATTATCCTGTAACTTTTTCTTGAAATATTGTGCAATGGTACTAAAATCAAATGTTTTGTTATCAAATGCAGTGCCACAATCATGTTCAACATTTAAATATTGATTTTAACCCCACCAAATTTTTCTTTTGATATGAAACAAACAAAGGGACAACCAACAATATCGAAACCATACCTAAGCCTTTCTAGGTCACTCTTCTCCAATTTCAATCTTTTCTTGTTAGGTAGAGAATATAACTTCATACACTTCCTAACTTCTAGTATGTCCTTAAAGGACATACCTTTATATAACTCTTTGTAGTCACTAAGTATTTCAGTTATTTCTTTTTCTTTTGTGCTTTTAGTGCTTCTAATTCTTCATAATTGTATCCTTCAAAATCAGTACTAGAGTCAGCCCTACACCACTTAAGCTATAATCAGTAACAACATCATCCATAATTTAATTAGATTCTTCTTCATACTGTACAATATTGTGAATAGAGTAAATAGGGGGCTCACATTCATATACACCAAATAGGTTCACTATATTGAGTTCATTGCATATTAACTTTTGTAAATGTCTAATACCATCATCCCCTTCAATCGCATAAAATTTACCAGATGGGGCAACAACTATAAGTTGTTGAACCCCTAAAAATCCTAGCTCAATTGTGAATTCATTCACTATGTCTATGTGTGAAAGTAAGTCGGAGTAATAACTTATCCAAGTCTTCACTAATTTTCTTATGTAGACAACTTCAGGCTCTATAACTCAATCATCATTGTAATTGAATATTAAGTCAACTAGCACTATTTCCAACAACCTATCAAACACAACAAAAAAATATACCACTTAGAAACCATAAAGTAAACAATGTTAAAGTCAGAAATGGAAAAAGAATAATTAATGCCAAAAAGAATAAATTTTTATGACAAGAGCTCCCCCCACCCCCTTAAAGAAGAATCTAAAATACCAAAATACTTTAATCAAATGGTCACACAATTGGGACCATCGTTGTTAATAAACAATGAAAAAATGCATAATCTTCAGACATCACAAATATACTTTATTAACAAAGATAAAAAACAAACCCCACATAATTCCGCATAATTCCACAGAACAGAGAACCCCAACATTATATAAACAACAAAGGCGTAAACCATGCATGCAAACACTGGAAACAGACAAGAAATAAGAATATATCATCGAAATAACATAACTTAAGTTGGATGTAGATGAACCCAAAAAGTTGAAACCTTAGAATAAACACCCTAAGAAACGAAAAGAAAACTAAAAAGATGAAATACTAACATGAATAATATAGTAGAGATGAATAATTTTAATGGAGGAAGGTATTATCTTTATGGAATTTGTTGTTCAAATCGGCAATCAACAGAGAATAGAGAGGTTAGAGAATTCTATATAGTGAAAGAGAAAAAAGACAAAATGAATGAAATGAGTTTATATTGTGTTATAAATCACGGGTTATAGGTTATGGGTATGGGGTTTCGTGGAGCGGGTCACGTAGTATGTGCCCAGATTTAAAAAAAAGGGCACGCATGGGTGCCACGCATCACCTCCGTCTAATTAAGGATACATTTGTTAGGATAGTAAAATGGCAGAGAATTTTATGGTCCAATAATATATTGGGAGACAACTTTAAATAATTTATCATAGTAGAGGGACAAATCAGATACTTTTCCGAATAAGAATTTACAATAAATAATTTACTCGTATCGGTAAATTTATTAATAGTAATCAAAACTCAATCTATTTACAATAATTAGAATACACGAGAGTGAAAGTTTTATAAATTATACTATGCAGGTGTGAACATCAAAATTTCAACGGATCAAGCTAAATCCTAAATTCAAGATACTACAAGACTATTGAAATCCTAAAAGTCTATCGGAGTTTCTTGGAGGTTACTCTACCCTAAACCCTAACGCACACATATATAAAGGGATACATATTTCCTTGCACATGCATCTCAAAAATCCCATAAGCTCTTGGCATATTCACAAAGAGATCAAAATATGATCAAATTCTTCCTGACAATCTAATTGTTTAAGAAGCTGAAGATCAAAAACATCACAGGAGGTCTGCATCATCCTATATTCGAGAAATATGCTGCTTCAGCCTTCGAATCACAGAGATAACCAGGAGAGAAGAGTCAAGGGAGAAAGAGAATTGTATTCACAATTGAATAGTAAAAATATTTTTCTCATATTTTGTGATTGCAGTTTATTTTTCATATTTTTAAAATATATAGCAAACAAATTGGCACGCCCAGTGGGACCAGTTTTTCCCTTCATCTCTTTCTCTTGCAAATCGAAAACTACAAATTCCAAATTTATATGTTTCGATGATCGGGTACTTCAAGTCTCGTCTCAAGTTTCAGCAACCCTACACTCCCGACAAACCTTGAATTAGGGGACATTTGTAGACATCAAAATTTTAACGGATCAAGCTAAATCCTAAATTCAAGTACTACAAGACTCTTGAAATCGTATGAGTCTATCATAGTTTCTTGGAGGTTTCTCTACCTAAGCCCTAACACACACCTATATAAAGGGATACTTATTCTCTTGAAGAGGCACCTCAAAAATCCCATAATCTCTTGGCATATTCACAAAGAGATCAAAATGTGGCCGGATAGTCTTGACAATCAAATAGTTCAAGAAGTTGAAGATCAAAAATATCCTCAGGAGGTTTGCATCATCCTACATTCGAGAAATACACTGATTCAACCTTCGAATACAGAGATAATTAGCAGAGAAGAATCAAGGGAGAAATAGAATTGTACTCATAATTGAATAGTAAAATATTTTTCTCATATTTTGTGATTGCAGTTTATTTTTCATATCTTGAAAATTTATAGCAAATAACATGTAATAAAAAAAATAATGTGTGAAAATAGCGATAAATATTATAATAAATTTATAAAAATTATCCATTTACACTTTATATGAACTTTAATTATAGTCTAGAAAAAATCTACTAATAACAATCAAAACTCAAAACTTTATATAGACATAGTCACATAGAGAATAATAAAAATATTTGAATTTAAAATCACACACACAACGACATACATTATATGCATTTTAATATACATAATATTAAAATAATAATAATAATAATAATAATAATAATAAAGTAGCTTTACATTTTGTAATAAATTCATAATATGATTGTTTTATTTATAATGTTAGTGACTTAGATTAAATTATATAATAAGATATAATATTATTTAAACTATGAATAAATACATGCATTAAAAAATATCTGAAAATATAAAAAGGTATTACATATATGGGGAGTTGAAAATGTCAAGGATAAAATAGGCATTGCATAAGATAAAAATAATAATTGTTTAAAGTTAGAGGATGAGTTTGATTTTTAGCGTAAATTTAAGAAATGTAAATGATTCTCGCCCTTAAAAAGACTTAAATTAGTCTACCACAAAACTGTTTTAACATAAAAGGAATTAAGCAGGACATTTTGTTTCACAAAATTTAGCATTCGATAATTTAGATTACACATGGTCAGTTCTGAAATATCATGGTAATATATTTATGCGAATTCAATCTTACTACAAAAAGACCAAAAAAAAAAGAGAGCAAGAAATGACAAGTGATACCTCAAACCTTAAAAAGGATGTGACACAACCAAAAACGGATGTAGCTCATTTGCTACGAGTTCAACTGAACCCAATTTTAATATGTAACTTAAATATATATGAGCAGAGAGTCTATTAGAAACAATCTCTCTATCTGTTAGGTAAGAATAAGAGTTTGCGTACATACTACACTTTTCAAACCCCACTTGTTGAGAACATACTGAATTTGTTGTTGTTGGCTTAAATATATATATGAAAATAATCAAAATCTCAACAAATATTATATTTTAAACGCGTAATTTTTAAGGTGCAACGAGTACCATGATAAAACATAAAAATTGAACCCACCAAATTAAAATCCACAAACTTAAAGAGACTAATATGAAAATGTCACCTATATTTATGACTATACCGTAGGCCCTATCAATATATTACTCTTTTTGGTATTTTACCGCCCTTTTGTATTTTACCACTTTTCGAATAGTCCCGCGCTTATTGTCATCTCCTCCACGTTCTCCCATTCTTTCCCTCCTTCCTATTCACAACTCTAACAAATATATACACTTTCCCCCCCAAATTCCTCTCACATTTCCTTTCTCCAATCTCTGCTTCTTACAATCTACAGAAAGTGAAAATGGCGAAGCAAAGCAAATCAAGAAGGACTGAAAACATAGGCAAAGGCAAAGTTACTCCTGTCCAAATTGCTTTCATCGTCGACCGCTACCTTTCTGATAACCATTTCACTGAAACCCGTTCCACTTTTCGCTCCGAAGCTTCACATCTACTCTCTAAATCTCCCATCCACGAGGTACACATTTCACTTATCCTTCTAGACATTTAAGTTGATAGCGTAAAGAATTTTCTACACTATTAATGAATTTTAACGTGTGATTGCTTGTTCTTACCATTTTTCTTAGATTACCTATTAGTAATAGTCATTACTAAATTTATTTCAATTTTAACAATAGTTAATAAATAATTTTTGAAGAATTAACCCAAAAAGCTGGCTATTTGTGTAAAGTCCCATAATTTTTACACTAATAGCCGGCTATTTGATTTAATTCTTCAAAAATTATTCAGATGTTCATGTTATAATACATACTTTCAATATAGAACCCGTGAATCAATGGATTTTGTTTTGTTTATATGTTTTTTGATTTTTGAACAGGCGCCAAGGAGTTTATTGAGTTTAGGAGCAATGTTGGATGAGTACATAAGATTGAAAGAGCAGAAAGTGTTTTTAGAGCAAGAGAAAATGCAGGTTCAGAATTTGTTAAGGGGGATGCAAGGTGTAATGAACACTTATAATGCAAGTGCAAATGTGACACCTCCTCCCTCAATTCCTGCTTCTTCGATGCCCAAATCAGCAGGTTTCAATTCTGTCTTTTTATTTCTATTTTTAACTATCCTTCCCAAAGCCTTATATATTTTCTTGCTTATCTGTTTGTTATATTTTTCTCAATAGTGTTATAGTGGTTTGCTTAGAAGTTGTAAGCTAGTTGCTCCAAGATTTTGCCTACAACGTTTGCATCCAACAAAAATAATTTTTTTTAGATTGTTGAGTACTATATAATTTGTTGAGCTTCAAGGTCTCAGGTTGGGAAACACTTATTTGGTCCTAAATTTTCAACTATGGCATCACCAGAGTGAAAATGATATCGGAATAACTTTATTGACATAAATCCTTGAGATCTTAGGAGTTAGGATATGCCACCTTGAGTCTCAAATTCCCAATTATGGCATCACTGGAGCTATAGATATAGGGACAGCCTTATATTTATAAATCGTTAAGACCTTAAGATAATGTCACACATTTTCTGTGTATTAACTTCAAAGACGATGTTATAGGTGCACTTATTATGATGTTTCCTATTGTCTTTGTATTAAGCTTGTATCAGTAGCTGCCACCTCATATCTAGTCTGAAATGTCTATGGTGGTAATACATTTATGACTGATGACACATAAGTTTGGGTTTCTTCTTCTTTTAACTATTTCACTCAACCAGAGTTTAATTTCAACACAAAGAAGTCTTTGTTTTCTGTACACTGATGTGATAGTCAAATTAGTCCATTGCAATAATAGGCTGTAAGAAATTTATCTCATGTCTTACTCACTAATTCCACAATAAAGTTCAGCGCGCTTGTATTGTTGTTGCGGATAAAAGTGCAGGTCCTTGAGTAAAAGATCGGGATGTAGCACCATTATTAATCGAGCAGGATTGAATTCACATCATTCCTAGGATACGATAATAATCCATAATCCATTGCTTTTTCCTCCCTGAAAAATGTGCTATTCCATGTTATGAATGCCAATATTGTTCATTAACTGCAATAATCAGGAAAAAAAATCAATTCCTTAGATCCATAGTATTACATGCTTTCGGGAGCTGACATCTATTATTGCAAAATATATCAGGTTATTGTTCTGGTTCAGCTCTTATATCAGCATCAATGCCTCCGAATACTGCTGCAGATGCCATGAAATTTTCTTATCCAAATTCCATCCCAACAACTTCAAAAAGAAAAGGGTCCAAGGATGTTTCATATGCTTCCACAGCTGCCAAGAAATCTCGTACTCGGTCACCCACCAATCAGTACAACAATGTTATGAAGAACTCTGTGGTTCAGTTGTTAGATCCCATTGATGAACCAAACAAATCACCAGTCCAAGGATCTAACACTGACAAGTGTTTTTTCAACCACCCCATTCAGTCCCTTGTAACTATTTCTGCTGGTCCTAAGACACCTCCAATAGAATCTTCATCCCAAATAGATAAATCTATCTCTCCAACAGGAATTTGTTCAACAGCAACTTCCAGTAAAGAAGCTACTCCCTCTCATCTAATGTCGAGTAACCGCATGATCATCTCTTCAGAGACAATTCAAATGACCCCCACCAAACAAATATCATACTATTCCATAGAAAGAAACCACTGTGTTTCGACTTCCTCTCCAGTTAAAGCAAACCTGAAGAGGCCTATGAAGAGAGATCAAGTAAAAGGTAGGCTGGATTTTGATGCCTCAGACATTCCAGGTAGTTCAGAGATGCCACAAATTCCTGACATGATTTCAACATCTGAGTCTGAGAAGGAAGGAGATATTTTTGACTTGGATTTTCCTAACTTAGATGCTCTGGGTGCAAATTTTAGTTTTTCTGAACTGCTGCGTGACTTTGACATTGATGAACAAGGGATTGATTATTCTTGCCAGGACAAACTGGACCTTTCTCCAGATTCATTTTCAGGGTAAAAAATTCTTGCCTTTTTGTCTATGAAGAAAGGTTTCTTGTTGCATTGTTAACATAATGCCAGCTTAGCTACAAAATCTAAGTTTCCATCTAATTTTAATGCACAGGTCACCATATGAGTCTGAAAATGCCAAAAATGATGCAAACCAAATTACATCACAGATTTCATCGACAGTTACTGAAGTCTTTTCAGAGAAAGATACAAGTTTACTAGGTAAAAGAGAATTCCTGACTATGCAATTGGATGTGAATTTCTTTCATGTGAAAATGATGTTAATGGTTTTCAATTTGTCATTGATTGTTCAGGTTCAGATACTGTGAAAACTGTGAAATCTGTAACCAAGCGTATCCAACTTGTAAGTCCTGGTAAGTGGTAGTTGCTTCACTTTCGGCTTTACTTTTAATTTTGTTCAAAAAGGTAATAGAGGCCACGAGGCTAATCGATTCTGTATCTTTATCGTCTTTGCAGTTAAGTGTAACAGAAGCTCGAGAGATTAGAACTCGTGTGCAAGAAGTTGTCTAAATTCTTTGACAGATGGATATGGAAGCTGACATGCTAGAATTCATCACAGCTGACTTGATTCATGAAACACAATAGAATGACCTTTTTAAGATTCACTATTCTTTCATTAGAAATGGATTTGAGTAACAGAGAAGCCTCTAGGTACATTTTGTGTGTTTGATACACTAAAATGTCTATTGTACATAACTTGTATCTCGTCGGATGAAATCAAATTGGATAACTCTCAGGCAAGGTACTTTTCCAGCTTCTCAATTTCTTCTGGGCTTCCAATAAAAATAGGCGTTCGCTGATGTATCTGCAGCAAAGAAAAGTAATTAAGGTCCTTTGGGCTCATGAAGAAAAATACACTATTATGATACTTGAACCATTCTTTATATTACATCATTTATGAACCAAGTGTGAATTCAATCTTCAACCATATTGTTGTTAAAGAATCTGAATTTGCTCTCTCCTTGAATAGAAGTTCTCAAATTTACCTGCTCAGGCATGATTTCCAGTATCCTTTGGGTGCCATCTGTTGCTTTGCCACCGGCTTGTTCTATGATATAACTCATTGGAGCACACTCATACAAGAGCCTCAAGTTCCCATTCTTGGCGTTCTTGTTGTTAGGATTACCATAAATACCGCCATACAACAACATTCTGTGGATTTCACCTACAAGACAACCAATATAACGGCCTGAATATGGCTTGCCATTCGGACCTGGTTGTCTTAAGTGGTCAAGATAATTCTGCAATTTCTCATCCCATAGATCATAATTTCCCTCATTAAAGGAATAGATTCTTCCGGCCTTTGGTATTTTGATATCTTCATGTGTCAAAACAAATTCTCCATATGCTGGATCTAAAGTAAATGCATATACTCCATTTCCTACTGAGAGTGTGAAGACCACTGAACTTGAATAAAGACAGTATCCTGCTGCTACTAAATTGCTCCCTGGCTGGCAAACACTAACTATACACTTTTCCCTGGCTTGGTCAATCTGAAAATCCAAGAATTACTGGATCATGAGATGCAAATTAAATTGAAAGCTCCTTATGTTAAGTAACAAGACTTGTTTTTCCGGGTGATTCAAGTTTCATAAAGAACTTTTTGTGCTTTTCATAAAAAAAAGAGGCAGTTCGGTACACAAAGCATTCCTCGTTCACGTAGGGTCCGGGGAAGAGCTGCACCCATAGGGGCGTGATGTAGACAGTTTACTCTAATGCAAGCATTAGTGATGGCTTCCACGACTTGAATCTGTGACCTATAGGTTACACGAAAACAATTTTACCATTGCTCCAAGGCCTCCCCTTCAACATTTTGTGCTTTTCATAATTAGTTCTAGTTTTTTATATATAATATAGAGCTGAGTTTGAGTTTAAATGGAGCGACATGGACAACGGCGATTCATACAGCTGACCCCAGCTTGCTTGGGATTGTGGCATAGTTGTTGTTATACTTAAGTTTCAAGTTAAAATTGTGAGAGAATTACCGTAGAATCATCATCCATATCTACAAGGCATTGTTGATCTGGACCATAAATTCCAAATATTGATCCAGTGGTTAAGGCAATATCAATGTTAGCAGATCCATCAATGGGGTCAAACACTACAATATAATTTCCAGAATAAGTTTCTTCAACTGCCACTGGTACATCTTCTTCCTCTGATGCTATAATTCCTGTCCTCCCACTTGATCTTAGACAATTACAGAACAACTACAACAACTCAACCATCATTTTTCAGTGCGCACTAAATTCACAATAATCTAATTCTTGGGAGGTAAAAAAAAAGCAAACTAACCTCATTGGATATAACATCAAGTTTTTTCTGATCTTCACCTTGAATATTAACAGTGCCTTGAGCTCCAGTAAGGTTAACAATACTTGACCTTTGTAAAAGCGAAGCAATTTGCTTACAGGCTAACGATATGCTCGAAAGAACTATTGCTAATTCTGCATCTATATTTCCTGCTTGTTCTTGGCGCAACAGCCATGTTGTCAAGTTTATCATTTCATATCGGTTTATCGGTTTCTTGATCTGTGTTGGGGCTGTTTTTGCTCCTTCCACGCCCACTGCTTCGCAGCGAATTCTGGGATTGGAATTAGAACTGAAATTGCCATTATTTAGCTGTTGTGATCTCTTGGTATTGGTGGGAAGGAGATGGAAATTAGGAGAGAGACGAGAAATGGAAGAAGAACTTGAGAATTTGGTGTTCCAAGTAAATCTTGGAATAGCTTCAGCCATTTCTTTCTTCTCTTTGTCTCTCTGAATTGACTATTGGACAGACAGCTTATCTTTCCTTTTTTTAACAATTGTGTGAACATGATTTGTCATTATAAATTTCCAAAAGTAAAGAGCAACTTGCTTTAGATATGCGGCTGAAAATACAAAAGGGATGAAAATGGTGTCCCTACAATCCCAACAGAAAGTTGATTTCACTTCTAAATGCTTTTATTGCAAATGTAGAATGTATTCTTTGGACTTAAAAAGGAAAACTTCAGAAAATCAAAGGTCGTTAAAGGAGAGGATAATTCTCAACACAATACTGGAATTTTCATGTTTTTTATGGTCGTAATGCATATTTCAATGAAGAAGCAATAGTAGAAGTTCCATCATTTGAAAGCTCATATTCTTTAACATTGTCATTACAGCCAAAATTTGGTAAACACTTCTTAGCCTATTGGAATGGCAACCTTGGAGCAATGATAAAGTTATCTTCGTGTGACCTATAAGTCAGAGCTTTGAGCCGTGGAAGTAACCACTAATGCTTGCATTACGGTAAACTGTCTAAATCATTTACCCCTTAGGTTGCGGCCCTTCCCCGGATCATGCGTTAAAGCGAAATGCTTTGCACACGAGGTTGTCCTTTTACTTCTTAACCTATTGAACGTATTATCACTATCCGAAGCCCATTTCTTGAGGAACCACTTTGGGCTACTCAAAACTAACTTTGTAGTGAACATATTATCACTATCCAATTTTTATAGTGAAATGAATCACTGCATAGCTTTTCAAAATCCTATAATTATTCAGGAATTTGTGCCTAGACTTGTAAAAAGAGTTTCTTTGAATTTATACACAGATTTACAGCTCTTCATGTGTTGTGATGCTCACAATATTAAAGAGGGTGAAAGAGTCGCTAAGACATCTGCATTAAGACAAGTACTTCTCCAATTTTTCAACTTCTTCTGTGCTTCCAATATACAGTGGAACGCGTTGGTGTATCTGCAACCATACAAACAAAAGAAACCAAATTAACTACTAACATATTTTTCTTGTTAGCAGCAAATGTAACAGTTAGTTTATTCTCACCTCAACTGGTTGAATATCAAGAATTCTTTGTTGGCCATCTGATCCTTTGCCACCAGCTTGTTCTACAATAAAGCTCATGGGCGCGCACTCATACATAAGTCTCAACTTCCCGTTCCTGCTCTTCTCATCTCGCGGATAACCATATATACCACCATATAAAAGTGTCCTATGAAAATCACCAACTAAACTGCCAATGTACCTAGCCGAGTAAGGCTTACAATTAGGACCGGGTTCCTTCAAGTGATCGATGTATTCCTTCAACCTGTCATCCCACAGCTGATAGTTTCCTTCATTGAATGCATAGATCTTTCCGGTCTTTGGTATTTGGATGTTTTCTTGAGTCAGAATGAATTCTCCAAACATTGGATCTAACGTGAAAGAGAAGACTCCGTTTCCCAAAGTGAGCACGAAGATCACAGAGCTCGAGTACATGCAGTATCCTGCTGCTAGAAGGTTGTTCCCTGGTTGGCACACATTCACTATACACCTCTGCTCCACATTGTCAAGCTGCAATTTTGTATTCGATAGTTAACTATTTTGATGATCGTTATAACACATTTTGTAACTAAATAGACGAAAACGACAACATGAAATGTCTAGCAGATATAACAAGCATAACATTTAAAGATCCTACTTCTCTTGACTCTGGAATTCTTGAGACTAAACCACATTGTCACCAATAAAACCTGGATGGTATAACCTATTTTTAGAAGTTCCCTTATGGAAGGTACGAGAGGATATGTAGGTAGTCCAGTTAGTACCATGGTAGTATCTTCAAGATCAACGAGGCAATCATCGTTTGGACTGTATATTCCGAAGATAGAGCCAGTAGATACAGCAGCATCAATATTGGATGATCCGTCAAGAGGATCAAACACGACAATGTAGTTTCCATAATAACTCTCCTCTACTGCCACGGGTATGTCTTCTTCCTCTGACGCTATAATCCCTATCCGGCCACTTGATCTTAGACAATTAGAGAATACCTGTTCAAGCCATTTACATCAACCTTCAGTAACTAGCTCAATAATGCCACACAAGTAACACTCCAGACATTTTATCCTGAATCTTCCTAAGTTAACACACTTCTTAATGCAGAAACCTCGAACCCTGAAGCGACAAGTAAATAAACAAATACATAAATTTTGTTCCTTGATAAGTAATGTGCTAAAAAAATCTTATGCCAGAAATAGCAAGTTCACTATACACATAATTATTATCCCTTTTAAAGTAGTAGCATTCATCCATTTTTGACACATCAATCTCATTGTTTAGAATGTTAGAATTACTATTTCTGTTATTGTGTCATTCTTCTGAGGGTCAAATAAATTAGAAACACAAAAGTTTGTTATCTATAATATCTAAGAATACATCAAACTTAATCTATGAAAAATCATTTAATCTGATGTTCGACAACAGAATATGATCTTATTGATTGGGAGGTAGTGAAAGTTCTAGTTAGATGTACTAACTACAAGAATGTGTTACCGCCGAGGTATGATGGGATTATTGGAATCCCTTTCACTCTTAACCTATAGTTCTTGAGTTCGAGCCTTAAAAATAAACAACCTTTCAGTAGGGAACATTTTACTACTTAGTCATCTATTCAGTGTGAATCCAGATTACTCATACCAGTGAACTCGGATACTGAATGATTCGAATCACAGGCAGAGTTAGGATTTGAACTTTATGGGTTCTAAAATTTAGAATAGCGACATCAGGTGTTAGTAACTAGGTTTTTAATTTAATTTTTGTACTATAATTAGTGGATTTCTTAATACAAGTACAGACTTTGAACTAAAGCTACTGCGTTTGGCCGAACCCGTACGTCTGATACTAGCTCCAGCCCAGATTCGAATGGTTATACTGAAGAAAAAAAAAACTAGAAGAATGTATTGTAAACCTCGTTAGAAACAACATCAAGCTTCTTTTGGTCCTCTCCTTGAACATTAACAGCACCTTGACCTCCAGTAAGTTTTGAAATGCCAGCTCTTTGAACTAGAGAAGCAATCTGCTTACAAGCCATAGAAATACTTGAAATAACAATAGTAAGTTCAGAATCAATAACCCCATCTTGTTCTTGCTTCAACAACCAGCTAGTTAAAGTCTGCAGCTTATACACACTCTTTTTCTTGGTTTTTTTAGCCTCTGCTGCACCACTTTCAATGATCATGCACCTCAATCCCCCATCTCCACACCTTTTTTTACTGTTTTTGGTGTACAAAAATGAAGTCTTTTTGTGTAGAGCGAATAGTTGGAAAAGAGATAGGCGAGAAATGGAATGAAAGCTGGAGAAGCTAAGGTTTGAAGTTGGCGCTGTGGTAGTTGAAACCGCCATTGGTAATTTACTAATTTTGCTTTACTTTTGATTTTTGCCTCAGTGATTTCTGATCACAAAAATTTCTTTCTCATCCTTTACTACAACAACTATCTTTCAATTCAAAACTAATACTACTACTGTATGTATAAATATTGGATATTTACTCTGTCTATATTTTGTTTCACTACTCACTAGTTAAACTTACAATCTTTAATCATACTAATTAAGAGCCGGTTTGTGTTAGCTTATTGTAAATAGCTGATAAACGTGAAGTGTTAAAAAGTATTTTTAAGTACTGAAACTGATTTTTTAAATAAGTATTTACGTGTTTGGATAGACGTGCTGAAATTGATAATAAGCAGTTGATGTGTTTGGTAAAGAAGTGGTGATAAACTATTATTTTGTTAAAATGACTAAAATAATCTTACAAACTTTACAAAAGATTGTAAATTAAAAAATTTCTTTGTAAAGAAAATGATGAACAACGACTACGGAATGAAGAAAAAGTTAGAAAATTTATTTTTGGGAAAAATATTTGTGAATTAAAAAATATTATTAAGTATAAACTAATAAAAATCTTGGTCAAACTAAAAGTGTTTATAAGTTGAAAAGCCATAAGTTGGGGGTGACCAACTTATAACTTATGGCTGATTTTAACTTATAAATACTTGACTTATAAGCACTTTGGATGTTTACCAAATGCATAGATAAGCCAAAATGTACTTATAAGCTTACCCAAACACTCTCTACAAGGCTTAATACTAAACGTTAACCTACCTACCTAAAACGTGCTAATAACAACTAATCTTAATTTCAATTAATTGGCGTCCTCTATCGCCTATTAAATACTATCATTATTATACTCTGTCCAGGTGCATTAAGCTTTTGCTATGCATGAGATTCGGGGAAGAGCGGGACCATAATAGTTTATACCACACAGTCTTACCCTGTATTTCTATATTATTATACTCTGTCGTTTTTATTTTATATACAATATTATTGGACACCGAGTTTAAAGAAAAAAAAACTTATGATATATACCAAAAGTATACTTCGAAATTGTGATATTAAACATACCATGACATTTTGGTGGCTATAAAAATTATGTCATTAAGGGTAAAATAAAGAATTTAAAATTTAACAAAATTTTTAAGTACAAAAAATATTCTTTTTGAACATACAATATAAAATTGAAGCTAACGAGTAATATACTTCAGGGGGTCCCACTTATCCTGCTCTATCGAGCTTCCCCTTTCATTCGTGGTTAAGCTTGAGCTGAGTTCGGAATTCACATTTATCTGATCTTAGGCTGCAGAATAAATCCAATTATTTGGGTTTTTGCATACCTTTGTCCCAATCTTATAATGGTCCATGACAAACTTCCACGTCTTTGGAGTGTATTGGCAACGGTCTATTCGCGTACGATAATACTGGTTTCCAATTCGAACTATATATACACACGGGCAGATTTATATAGTAGATTCGGGGTGGTACGTCACTCGCAGGCTTCGCCAGAAACTGTATAAGTATATATGTATATCTATAATAAATGATATAAATTTATAGAGTACCACCTGTAGTAACAATAGGGATGAAGGTGCTAGTGGCAAAGGTCTAGCCTCAAAGAGGAGTTACACGTGGTATTAACGCACCGGTCATCATATCTATATTCTACCCTTTTCCACCCCGTGAAAGTAACTAAATCGAGTGTTGGTCTCGACCTCTATTGCATGTTGTTACCCGTCCCTTCCTATCAGTCCCGGAGGAAGTTAGGACTCCTATCCTAAAGGAAGGTGCTAGGCAGACCCTCAGGTTTTAAAGGTAAAATTCTAGGGTGACAGATAACAAAACAGGTAGGACTGCACATAAGGGAAGAACATGGAAAGCAATTAAGGGGCTCAAGTATACCTCCACACATAGTACACATAAACAACATGACTCATACACAATTAAGGTCCAGATTCAGGTTCAGATCCTAAGCATTATATCTAAGTGATAACACAAAGACAAATTTATTGCATAACTCAGAGAGGAAGTCTTAATCAGGCTTGCCTACTGGTTTTAAATATGCTGACAGTTGAACACTAATCACAAAGGACAATTCTGATTTTGTTTCTTTATGGCTGATTACCTAAGACTTGCCTAGGCGTGTAGCAGTTATGATGAATATGCAGTTGCTAAAACAGGATCTCTAAATGCACATATAATCACAACATTATGCACAGTTTCAGGAATAACATAGGTGACAGATTTTAATCGTTGTTTACCTAGAACAAGATCTCTACGTGTATAGCATGATGAGACATGATTGCAGTTTTTGTTACCATTATTTATTCCAGGACATGACTTCTAAATGAAGCTTCAAGACACGTTTATATGAGCAGAATCACATAATAGCAATTTACTTAATTATTTGTCCTATAGGCAGGATATCTAAGTGAGGGTAATGAATGATGACATGCTGAAAACAGTACATATAAATCCTAAATAGCATGATATCTAATGCATGACATGTTGTACCTAAACATGGCTGCTATTGCGCATAGAGAAAATAAACCTGGAAACACGGTCTCTACCCTTAATTATACTACAACATGCATATCACCCACCCATTTTCACTATCCGACCCCAGAGTTATTTACAATTAATTATTACAGACCATGGGATATGAATTACACAACTGAAATAGAAGAAAATAAGAAGTTAACTATAGGGAGCCTACAGAATAGGCCCAGATCTCCATGTCCTCAATGCCAAGTAATGTTTCAGCGCCTTTTCATAATCTGGGTGTGTCAGAGTTCCCTAAGGACCTCAAGGGATCCCGGACAGTGCTCACACCTAGATTTCATAGCCAAGATAGAGTAAGTGCAGTGTGGAAGCGCCAACCTTAATGTGTCAGAGTTCAGAGGGAGATCATAGGGTCCCAAAGCAGTCACACACTAAAGGGGCAGAACCTAGACTTCTAAGAGTACGTGAGAGTGCTTGATATAGTTTAGGAAAGAGTTGAATTGAAAAACAGTTTGAAAATGGTTTTGGAGAGTGACATAAGAGTTTGCTTTGGTGAAAACCAGTTTGAAAGAAGGTGAGTAGGACAATCTTAGAATCAGAATCGCACACATAAACACAAACAAGGGAAAGGGGAATTGGGGACAAGTATTTCACATGTGAAAGCACATTTTGCACACCGGTAGACATCAGATAAAGTATCATAGCACACAAAATGTTCATGCCAGGAGCTTAACATCATTAGATTGAGGGTTGCCAAAGGGGTTCACACATTAAGTTCAGGGAAGGGGTTCAGGATAACTTAGTAGCTAGAGGGATCATGAATACATGCTGACAATGTACTGGGGTTAGGGAGTAAGGCAGAATTGTAACAAACAAATAGGAGGAGCAGTAGACATGCTGAAATAAGGGGAAGGTAAATCACATAGACAGAATAGATAATGCTAGTTACAGGGTAAACAGTAGAACCACAAGTAGAAGCACAAAAGGAATAAGAGAAAGTGCAATACGAACATAAACATGTTCTTTTGGATGCTGTAAATAAAATAAAAGACATACCAGTCTAGAGTGAGAGAATAGAACAATAGTGTGCCTGGAAGTAGATCAATAAGACAGTAGTGTGCAGAGTAATAGAGCAATAATGTATTAGAGCAATAGAACAATAGAGTAGCAAGTTACTCAGTCTTGGCTTTCAGCCGACTGAGTAGCCAGTAGTCAATAAGAGAAGCAAGAGAGAATGTGTAGGAAAGTAAGAGAGAGTAATGCGTATGCTTGTGTGTGTGTGTGTGTGTAATTTGAAAAAACAAGAGGACTAGGTATATATAGCTTTGAAAACTGTGGTAAATAAGGTGCAAATCAAAGTCAAGCAGTAATTAAAGGGATTCATAATCAATTAGTATCAGAATAGTATGAGTACTTCCTTAATTAAAGGAGTTATTCAAACAGTCAGAACATGTGACAAGTAAGGAAAGGTACCACATGGCTGGCATATAACACATAAGGAAACATTTCAAACTAATACAAGTATAGGACATATAATTATATTAATTAAGGAATGTCATAAGAATCGGTTTGACAACATAATTAACCACGAAAAAAATAAGGTAGGGAATGATGGGAATCAGCAGGAAACC